>BQNB010104588.1:0-18992 GCA_026074375.1 Tanacetum coccineum | reverse complement strand
CATTCAAGTCACTTGGAGGCCCGACCCGACAAGGGACTTCCAGCACCTCGCTAACCCGACACGAATTTTGTACTAACAGTACCCCAATCTATGATGCTCCATTGTTGGAAGAGAGTTTTGGTGTATGTACACCTCCTGTTTCTAGTGGGGAAACAATAGCATGAATTTATTCCCATGATGTCTCGGGTTGTGTATGTGGCGCTAATCAAGAACGACCATATGAGGTACGTAGTGGGGTGGTGAATGAAGCCCGGGGTAGTTTTATGGGGGTCTGTAATGTTCTTGGCCGGCAAGTTATTTTGGATTTTAGGAATTCAGAGGTTCGTAATGTGGTTGGATATCGCTCAGATGGGGTTTGTCTCTTTCGTTTAAAAATTAGTAGAGGTCATATGTTTAGCATTTTGGAGAAATTCTGTCGTCCATTTTCCTATGACGAGAATACTTGGATGTTCGTAATGTTGGGGCTCTTGTTTTGTTCACAATGCTGCAGTCAGGTTTGTTATTTGACAATTCATGCGAAAGTTTCTTTCAGAAATCTGGAAGTATTTGGTCTCAAGGTACCGTACATTACCTCTATTTATCCGTCTTTCTGTTAATGTGTATTCATGTACTAGGTTTCCTTTGTTTTTTTCCTAGCTTTTTTCGGTTTTGATTAGTCTTTCACTTGCAGGGGAGTCTTCCTCAACCCGTTTTGGTGGTAAAGGAGACAATGCAGAAGTTGGTTTTCGATGTATACGGATTGCAGGAAGGGGAATTTTGGGTCAACAGACTCCCTTACTGAAGGTCAGTTTGGTTTGTAATGTTTTGAACCCTTTATGTTTGTTGTAGCTATTTGCTAAATACCTAAGACTCTTTGGTGTTCTAATTTGTTTGTACCATTCCTTTTTTTTGTTTTTTTAAGATCTAAAATTAGTAGAGGTCATATGGTTTAGGATTTTGAAAATTCTGTCGTCCATTTTCCCTATGACGAGAATACTTGGATGTTCGTAATGTTGGGGCTTTGTTTTGTTCAAATGCTGCAGTCGGTTTGTTATTTGACAATTCATGCGAAAGTTTCTTTCAGAAATCTGGAAGTATTTGGTCTCAAGGTACCGTACATTACCTCTATTTATCCGTCTTTCTGTTAATGTGTATTCATGTACTAGGTTTCCTTTGTTTTTTTCCTAGCTTTTTTCGGTTTTGATTAGTCTTTCACTTGCAGGGGAGTCTTCCTCAACCCGTTTTGGTGGTAAAGGAGACAATGCAGAAGTTGGTTTTCGATGTATACGGATTGCAGGAAGGGGAATTTTGGGTCAACAGACTCCCTTACTGAAGGTCAGTTTGGTTTGTAATGTTTTGAACCCTTTATGTTTGTTGTAGCTATTTGCTAAATACCTAAGACTCTTTGGTGTTCTAATTTGTTTGTACCATTCCTTTTTTTTGTTTTTTTAAGATGGTGTTCCTTCGTGCGTTGTTGGGCATAAGAGAAAATTCAGAGGTTGTTGAAACGGTTAACAAAGGCAAAGGTCCATATGTTTTCAAAATTTGAGGCCAAGTTTATCATTGATTGATTCTCTCTGTCCCACACCTGGTGATCCGGCGAGGTTTTTGCAGCTGTATATATATGACACTGAAAATGAAGTGGCCAACAGAATGCGGCATTTTGAAGGAAGCACTTCAGGTGGTTTGGATCCTGCTATACTTACGGCGCTTATTCATTTTCTAGATGAACATAACGAGTTGGTGAGGCTTTTCCGCACTGCCAGGGATAAAGTTGTTGCCGATGATGTTCCTTCTTTTCGGATCAGGCTATTTAGTGTTGTTGGGGCCTGGGAATATGATCTACTGTCTTCTGAAACACTCGGTACCATTGTTTTTGAAAGAGGGGTAGATACTAAAACCGACTACGATGTTATTATCGAGTCCAAATATGGTTTCCCTCAGCGAGTCAACAAGTTACACCCATCATATATGTCTCTTCAATTCCCTCTGCTATTTATACATGGTCGATCAGGTTTCTATCCCGAGATAAAACAGCGAAATGGGGACAAGAAACGGCTTTCCATGAATATGTATTACATGTACCAGTTGCACGAGCAGTCTGACTCTTACGGTTTTCTATTTAAGGGTGGCCGGTTGTTTCAACATTATGTAGTCGACGTTTACTGTTGCATCGAGCAGAACCGGATAGATTTCTACAAAACTCAGCAAAGTGATATCAGGAGTGACTATTTATCAGGCGTACATGACGCAATCTCTAGAGGAGACCGTGAGGGGTATGAAATAGGCGCACGGATAATTTTACCTAGGTCTTTTACCGGAGGGCCCCGCTACATGTACAGTCATTACTTAGATGCTCTCGTAATTTGCCGCGTTCTTGGGAACCCGTAGTATTTTATCACATTTACCTACAACGTTAACTGGCCAGAAATCACAAGGTACATGCAACAGTTCCCGCGGTTGGCAGCCTCAGATAGAGCAGACATTGTTGTTCGCGTTTTTGAACAAAAGGTGCAAGAATTTTGCAGGTTTCTAAGAGACAGAGCTTTTTGGATTTGTCAATGGATGTAAGTACTTGCTTCTAAATATTTTGTTTTTTCAAGCTCACGCACGTTTCATAATTTGCAAAGTACCTTTACATAGTAGATTCGTTAACCTTATTCTTTATGGTTTCAGTATCCAGGCAGTGTTAAGATTCTAATGATACCCATACATTTTGCCTTTGCAGTTTTGTACATGATAGAATTCTAGAAATGGGGCCTCCCTCATTGTCACACATAGCTTTCAGTAGATACAAAACACAAAATTCAGAATGCCGAGGAAATAGACGGGTACATTTCCGCAAAATTACCCGACCCGAAGTCTGATCCGGATGGGTACAGAGTTGTTTCAGAAACGATGGTACATGGTGCTTGCGGGCTGGCGGACTCCGACGCTGTTTGTATGAAAGAAGGAATATGTGGCAAGAAATTTCCAAAGAAATACAACGACAACACTTTCTTCGATAAAGACGGGTACGTTCACTATCGTAGGAGACCAATAAACGTATATACTATTAGACGGGGTGTTCAATTTGACAATACGTATACTGTCCCATACGACCGTGGACTGTGTCTAAACTTCCATGCTCATATTAACGTCATACTGTGGCTGGAGTTATTAGATAGCTAAGTTATGTTAGTTTGACCGTTGACCGTTGACCGTTGACTGTTGACCGTTGACTGTTGACCGTTGACGGTTGACTTATTCGGCCCAAACCTAATTGTGGGTTTGGGTCCATTATGTTTTAGGGTTTGCATTGCTTACTTATTAAGCTATGTATTTAGTATAAATACATAGCCAATCTTCATTATGTAATCACAAAAACACAATCAATAATATATATCTTTGTTATTTTACATGGTATCAGAGCTTATCAAGTATTTGTTCAAATATGTTTCAAAAGGCACGGACAAGATTACTGCGCATATAGTAAGGCCAGTTGGTGAACCCCCTGCGGTAGCTGATAATGTGTGCATAAAAAGGGACGAGATTCAGAACTTCATAAATGGCCGGTATATTTGTCCCCACGAAGCATGTTGGCGTATTCTTAAATATGAGATCCACAACAGGCAACAATCTATGCAAATACTTTATGTTTATCTAGAAAATATGCAGTGTGTAACCTTCAGATATCGCCAGCCTCTAAAGTCAGTTGTAAAAGACGATGGTAAAAGAAAGATAACGCTTAACGAATGGTTAGTTTATAATGAGCTTTACAAAGACGGTCGCCATCTAACATATGTAGACTTTACTAAAGAATTCGTATGGTACCCCGACTTGAAAACTTGGAAACCACGGCAGCGTATAAATGTCGGGTCAATTGGCAGACTTGCAAATGTCCATCCAAGCTCCGGTGAACTTTTCTACTTATGATTGCTACTTTGTCATCAGAAAGGTTGTCAAACATTCGAAGGCATTAGGACAGTTGATAGCAGCCTTTATCCAACTTTTAGGGCTGCGTGTGAGGCCTTAGGACTGCTCGGCGACGACAAAGAATGGCATACTTCCCTCAAAGAAGCCTCTTTTTCAGCGACATGACACGAGCTAAGAACACTCGATCCTGATCTTTTGTGATGTCGCAGACACTCTAAGGCTGTGGAAAATATATTGGAGAAAGATGTCAGAAGACATTCCCATAACAACATCAAAGTCGATCCACATTAAAGACCTATACATGAATGACCCAGAACTAGAAGGAGGAGTTTTGTATGAATTAGAGATAATCCTAAACACCTACTCGAAGACAGTTAAAGACTTTGGGCTACCTTCACTTTCAAAACGGTTGCTTGCTGCATTGAGGAACAAAGAACTGATGGAAGAAAAAGGTTACAATCAAGCTGAGTTAGCAAAAGAAGTGGCTTCTTTGGTTCCTAAACTAAACTCAGATCGGAAACTCATCTACGACATTGTTTTCGGTGCCCTTAACAAAAATAAACAGGAATTGATATTAGTATACGGCCATGGAGGAACCGGTAAGACGTTCCTTTGGAAGACGCTCATAAGTGCTCCGAGGTTACAAGGAAAGATTGTTCTTGCTGTTGAATCTTTAGGCATAGCCTCTCTGCTTCTTCTGGCAGGTCATATGATAGAAACCGATTCGAGATGGTTATTCTCCTTCTAACTAACTAATGACTAGCTAAACAATATTAGACTTTTTTGGTATTTTTCTCTTTTATTCAATGAAAACGAAACAACACTTTAAATAGGAAAAAGATACATATGCATGTCCTAAACTTAAGGAAGGAAATAGGGACGTGGGTAGAAGAAGTCACAACAGTAGTTGGACCACTTTCTTATCCATGAGACTACTACTGCTATCTTGCATGAGAAATACCAAAACGTGCATGCTAAAGAAATGGAGATAATGGAGAAGTCTTCCTAAAGACTTGGTCTCTTTATTATTCAAACTTGCAACTGAATGGAGAGTAAGCTGGTTCGGTTTAGTGCATGTAGTACCCGTATCATCATACGGCCCATTCAAGGTTCAAGCTGCCGTTAGAACTAACTGATGAATCCTTATGTAACATTAAGAAGAGCACGCATGTCGCGTCCTTATTGGGAGAAACAGATTTCATTATATGGGATGAGTCCCTCATAAATGACAGGCGTTGCTGTGAAACGTTGGACAGGACACTCAGAGACATCTTGGATGTTCCTAACAAGTTGTTTGGTGGGAAATCAATCGTATTGGGAGGTGACTTCCGGCAAACCTTACCTGTAAAAAAGGGTGCATCAAAGGCAGAGATAATTGGTGCTTCAATAGCCGAATCACAATTGTGGCCACATTTCAAGATGTGCACGCTGAAAGAAAACATAAGGCTGTTGCAACCCGGCCTCAGTGAAGACGAAAAAAAAGGCAGCCCTATTCGCTTCATGGCTTCTTGATATAACTGATGGTAAAATCAGAAAAGCGAAAGAAAACAGCGATGGCAGCTCTTCATGGATTGATGTCCCAGAAAAATACTGCATACCAGACGACCCTAACGGATTACCAAGTCTCATCAGATTCATCTATGATGACGAGACCTTACAGATGCCCGTCACACAAGATCTGCCGCAAAAAGCCATAATAACACGGCAGATATGATTAACTCAGCAATTTTGAAAATGGTACACGGTAAGAGCACACTCTACAAAAGCTCAGATGAAGTCATCCCTGTTGGAAATGATAGAGGGGAAGTTGAGTTGCTATATCCGCTTGAGTATTTAAACACCCTACTGTTTTCGGATTTTCCTCCTCATCAACTGGAACTAAAAGGAGGGGCGCCTATTATGCTTTTAAGAAACATGAATCTCCAAGGAGGGATGTGCAACGGGACGAGGATGATAATAAAGAAGTTGTGGAGTAAATTGATTGAAGCGCAAGTGATTACTAAGAATAGAGTTTTTCTTGGGGCATGTCCTAAGTTGCTTTAGAGGTTGTTCAAGCTTAGCTTGAGGTTAATGTGGTACTTCAGCCACATTCCATTGTTCTAAACTGATTTTTTGGTGTAATATATTTTACCGGGGATGCTTTCCCTTTTACCCAAAAAAAAGAATAGAGTAGGGGAAAAAGTGTACATCCCACAAATAGTTTTAGCAACAAAAGAACCACATATGTCCTTCACTTTCAAAAGAAAACAGTTCCCGGTTAAACTTTGCTACGAAATGATGATAAATAAAAGTCAGGGCCAGTCCCTCAACAAGATCGGCGTATACTTACCTGAACCCGTCTTCAGTCATGGCCAATTATATGTTGCGCTCTCTAGGGCGACATCCCTACACGGTTTAAAAATACTCATGTCTTACCAAGAAGGCCAACCAACTAATACAACCAAAAATATTGTGTACCAAGAATTCATATCAAAAATTAATACAACACATCTTTCATTCACCGAATAGAAGTCACTTAGTGTCTTCCTGTTATACACTTACTACTTTAAAGAAATATGTTAGCCCGCACTATAGTTTTTATAATTTTCAACCCATGTATGTTCTCCCTGCTATAATCCAACATCAAAATTTGTATATTTTTTCTGAAAATCTGAGTTTCGTCTATTTCTATTGCAGTTGAGATGACGCATAACTGTATTTCCGATTTGAAGCCGGGTACGAAGAACAAAGTCCTAGAAGCAAAGGTGTATAGAAAATGGATCAACCAAAATCCACCAAAACCAACAACAACTGATTATTGTTGCATCCTAATTGACAGGGAGGTATGTGTCACATCATATGTGTAACAACTTTATACAAACTACTAAACCCTATCTGAAAGTGGGTTTCTATACACATGGTAGTGCAGTCCAAGCAAATATGGGCACCAATGATATTCCTTACTTTAGTTTGCTTCTTAAAGAAGGCTCAGCGTATAGGATATCAGGCTTCCTATGTGTACCGACAAGCAATTATCAGCAGACACTTGATACCGAGACGAGTTTAAAGTTTTGGAAATACACAAAATTCGAAAGCATCCTGTCCGAGTCATTTCCAAACCACTATTTCAGATTTATCTCCTATAATCAGTTAGACTCGAAGATTCACAGACTAGATACTCACGGCTACTAAAAGCAGCCATCACTAACAGGTTAGTAGCTCTGCTCTTCCCTTCTTTAATTTCCTTTTTTTCTTTGGTTTTCTCTCTTTTTTCGATCACTTTTTTTAGGTTTTTTTTGTTATATCTTTTTACCAATCGATTTTACCTTTTTTCCGTGCACTGTTTTCTTATGCGGCTACGAATGCTGCAACTAAAAAACATTAAACTTTCCCAGATTACATAGAATGTCTAACAAGAGTGGGGAATATACGCAACCTTGGAAGTCCAAAAACACATCAATCTACGATCAGAAAGCTGGACATCAAGAACCTAAAGTATGCGTTACTACGTTATAACATAGACTAGATTCTTACACACAACTCCCCATAAATCGCCGCTTGTAACTGTTCCTCCTTTGTTTTTCATCTATAGTGGTGACGCGGTTGAACTTACACTCTGGGATGAGATGGCCAAGAATTCCAATAAAACAAAGTTCAAGCTGATGGAACAACCTGTCATCTTCGATGTCAGCTCCTGTAAGGTGTCTGAATATGGAGGTATTCATCTATCACTTACCATACCCCAATATCTTATACAATTTGGCTACACATATAAACAACCGCCGCTAATGTGCGACATCACAGACCCACAATTATCAGGTACTCCTGCAACCCATTATTATTTCAACCCATATATACCAGACCTGGAGCACCTTAGAAACAAGTAAGCAACCATCTTACACAAACTCCTTTTCCACATACGAACAACCACGAATATGTTGGGCATACAATAACTTCTAGTCCATAAACACACAACAGGTACAGACAAAGGCAATACTTGAATTCGCCCCTGCAAATATCAAAAGAAAGATGCTTAGACCCAAATGAAGAGAAAACCAAAAACAGAATCCCGCTCTCCACATTACTACATAAAAATCCAGATAGCTACAGAGTAAGACGCCAAAAAATATCAAGTTAAATTATTCATTTTTAGTTATTAATAAAGTTCCTGGGAAAAATTTACACATCCGTTCATACTAGGCATTCAGTGGGGTTCACCTGTGAGGCAACCATAATCAGCATCAACACATCAAGAGATTGGTACTATGAATCATGCAGCCAATGCATCCGAAAGGTAATAGACAGGAGCGGTGATGGTTAGTGCGCTGATCACGGGCCACAACAAACTCCAACATACAGGTACTGCGATAACAAACTAGACAATAGAATAAAAAAACAAAGAGCTTACCCCGAATGCTATACAAAATTGCGGGTACAATTTCAAGGCGTCCATAACAGACAACACAGCCATGGTTGGATTAACTTTCTTTACTCCGAACGCCGAAGTCCTAAAGGGAGCTGATTGCACTCAGTTAGTAAAAAATCATGGCATGCCTGGCCCCCGTCATTTTCGGACAGAAATACTCTCACTTAGAGGTCGGACACACATCTTCCAATTCCACTACAATCCATCGCGTGTGAAAGGAAGGGTCGATTACTAGTTTGATGACATCGTCGACAGACCACTTCAGATCACTAGGCTATCTAAAATACAAATGAATCTCGAAGGTAATAGGAAACATTCCCATATTTGTCGTATCCAAATTCAACAGGAAGAAGACTTCCACACATACTTGCACGCATAAAAGACAGAATATACTTTTCCCACAAAACAAAATAAGAAAAAAAAACAAACACAAAACTTCCTGAAAATTTTCCAATCTTGCAGGAATGATGCTGCCCGTAACACCAACACAGCCAACAGGATCAAGTGACACAGCACAAACTGTGTGGGTAATTATCCTCTATAACATCCTTACTAGCAAGCAACTAACTATTACTAAATTTCTGATACCCTCTATGTATACAGTGACACCGATACCGGCTACACCAACATTAACTGAAACCGACCCCCGAGCAACAGGTGACAAACACACAAGTGTCTCATCTTTACTAAACATCATAATAATTAGTTACTTTATACATTTATATACGTGTGTTTTCCAAGCTTTAAATTTATAATACTAGAAATACCGATTTTTACTAAAAACACAACACTCAGGAAGTATACCCGTTCGTGTATAGTATAGATTTAGGTAAGTCCAGATCGTTTCACATGAATTGAAGTTTTCACAGTTTGTAATTATGGTGCTAAGGTTAATAAGATTGTCACAGATCAAATTAATCAAATCTTGCGTATATCGAATGTTGTAAAGAAAGTGATTAAAAGATGATTCAATCAAATGATTAAGGTATGTTTGTTTAGGCAATGCTCACTTAGATAATGATGTGTTTGGAATAGTGTTTACAAGTTTAGAGAATAAAGATTTCACAAGTTACAAATCCTTTCGGCCTTTAAATATAACGAGTGATTATATCGATTAATAACAACAAATCCTTTCGGCCTTTATAAGTTATTATAACCAATATATTAAGTGGAATGATTAAACACATATATAAAAGAACCCTTTCGGCCTATATTCTTGTATAAAATATGTTTTACCAATTCAATAAACACATATCCAAACGCTCCATATTAAAGATCACATAATGCCCAAACAAACATAATACAACTACTCCATGTTCATATTCATAACAACCATATTATAAATGATAAACTCATAATATTTCATCATAAATATAAATAAGAATGTACCAACGATTCGTAAACGAAAGTGTATGAGAACAAAAGATCGAATAACCAATTATTCGACTAAATAACCAATTCCAACATCAACCAATGATTCCAATATCAAGCCTACACCCTATACTTCTGTAACCAACCGGAATATATCACTAATCTCTTGGGAATTCAGCGGCAACAACAATGGTAGACGGAAAAGGGGTGTTTGGCAATGGGTTTTATATTGAGTACTTGAAGAATTATGATTGATTCTCCAAGTATATGGTTGTTAGGTTCTGGAAACGGATGGATAAGGTATGAGGATGGTGGTGAATCTCTGTAAAATGATGATGGAGAGTGGTGGTGGTCAATGGTGGTGATGGTGGTTTGAAGGGTGGTTTGGATCAAAGGTTTTTGAGGCCTTTATCACCAAAAACACCTATTCTAATGGTTCCAAACGAATTGGGGGTTTGAGGGTGAGAGTGTGTGAAGTGAGGGAGCCAAAGAGGATATTTATAGGCTCTTCAGGGGCCAAAGTGCGCCGCACAAACTTATTTGTGCGCCGCACATCGGGTGTTAATGCACTTAGCATTTAATTGCCTTTAATTTTCTCACAGACTCAAAAGTGCGCCGCACTTTGGGTAAAATTGCCGTACTTTGGGCCATTTAAGCACTTGGCCTTTTTCATGGTTGTAGATAATTGAATTCTCTTCGCGTGGCCTCTTGAACCAACTAAAACGGAGTTCGTATGACCGAGTTATGGCCAAAACAGTGAACAGGTGTCGGGGGATCATTAACTTGAGTTATTTCTTCATTTAAGCTTCAATTCTTCGTGTATTCTTCCGTTTTCTTCCATGACACATATCATGAACCTATAATAGCAAATATACTTGATTAAGTACCGAAAGTTCACGAGAAATAATCAAATATATATAAATAACGTCGCCGAAAACATGCATAATTTAGGCGTTATCAAATTCCTCCACACTTAGCTATTGCTTGCCCTCAAGCAATTAAAGCGAAAAAACAAGATAATTTATCGTGACATGGAGAAAAAATCATTTTAGCATTAACAAGTGTTTACTATTATAACTTTTCAGGCATAGACATATAATAGAGCACCTCACGTAGGGAAAGTGTTTGTTTTTTAATTCACACGAGTCACTCAAATAGGGTTTTATATTTGTGAAGTCACCCAATTACACAGACATAATCTAGGTCGCTACCATATGCTTGTACTAGACACATAAACATGCCCGTTGCGGCGTGAGCACCTAGACAAAAATCTCAAAGAGGCAAAACGTGATAATGATGAGGGTGAATAGCAGATGCTTGATTCCATGTGCCAGAACTTTGCCTCATACTTTGAACTTTTTTTTTTCGTTTCTCTTTTTTTTTCTTTTCTCTCTTTGAAGATTTCTTTTCATTCCAGATACTGCGATAACTAAGGCTGGTACAAAACTTCTTCTTCATCGAGCACATTTTTCTTGCTCTAGGGATACTTTGGGGATCTCAACACTAAAAGCGAGTGATGCAGATACATGAAACTGCACGATATGGTATAGCACAGGTTATGAAATATCAAAAGAGGACTTGTATTCAGGTTGCAATGTACAGGCTAAGGGTTAATAAGGGTGTGGATAAGGCATGGAAAATATATACTGGAAATGGTTTTATAATAATACATGTCGACAAGTCCAAGAAACCCGTGTTGCTAGTTACGACAATCCACAAACTTGTAAGGTATCGAACAACTCAACTATTATTCATATTTTACTCTCTTTTTTTTCCTTTTTTATCACTTTTTTTCATTTTTTTTCTCTTCATCTTTTTTCACTCCACTTTCACACAACTAACAATTCTCCCACACTTAATATAAGTGTTCATCACAAAAAATACGAAACACGAAGCGTGCACTCTTCATCTTCGTTGGAATGGTACAACACTTAAAGCAAAGTGCGAACAAACTATGAGCAAAAATCAACCAATCATACCGAGCAACTAGCAACCAACCATTGAGACTTTCGACAAGGGGTAAGGCTAGATTAAATGTTATATATTTTTGTATTTTTTTAGCGGATGAGAAAAATCAATAGAATGGCTCAAAGGTTAAACTAGGGATATCTAGCACTAAAGATGAGTGCTAACATAAGGGTTTTATTTGGGTGGTTAGCTAATCAGTGTAATTAGCTAAAAGAATAATATTTTAAATGGAATGGCTATTTGGGTTAAATCCTAAGTTGCCTCTTTATCACATAAAAATACCTATATCACGCGAACGTGATCTCACTGCGGTCTCGTAATGATTTCAAGCACAAGTTCTAGAATCAATAAATCACCGGCACACTCATAATCAAAGGAATCAAGCATAAAATACGTATGCTATATACAGGCTCAAAATCCTCACATATTTACTGGAATGGTTATAAATGCGCAAGTAATGTTATCAATCCCGAGTCGGATCTGCTTTATCAATCGGGACACATCTCTGATTTCAAAACTTTATTTATTTACTACGTTTTTATTCTAATATATTAACCTAAGTGGCAAAAAATTTAAAAACAAGAATAGATTTTTAGATTACCGAGGGCGAACAAAAGTTACAAATTAATAATGAGTCTGATTTTTCAATTCATTTCCCCCCACACTTAAGTTGAGCATTATGCGTAATTAGAAAATAACTTAAAAGTGGGACAAACGGGAAAAATAAATATAAGAGAAACGAGACTTCTCGGGGCTCATAAGTGCTCGGTTGAATTTTGAAAGATACGGCGCTAAACGAAACGCCAAGCATGTGTATTCTACCACATGTAATATAATAATCCAAATATATCGGCCCCCAAGTGATTTTATTTATTTAATCTGCAAAATAAACTAAACTATAAAAACCGTAAAATACAAAAGCGCACTTTCGTAGGCATCACGGTTGCATTTAGCGTATGCAATAAGCCTTTAAACCCCTCGGTGGCCCGAGTGGACGAGTTATAGTCTCGTGAGGGTTTCCAGCGAACACACCCACAAAGTTCAAAACATATTTTCTTTATATATTTTTTCTTAAATTTTTTATTTATATACATTTTACTAAAATAAGCACACACAAAACATTACGAAATTAAAAATAACATAGAAAGAAAAATATAATTACTAATATGCAAACACTCAAAACACATATATTAATAAAAAAAGTTAATGACGAAAATAAAATCTTTTTGTATTTTTTATTTTTTGGTTTTAAGACATACGCATATATCAAACACATAATTATTATTTAAGGTTTAAAACAATAATTTACAAAATTACTATTATTATTAATTATTATTTTTTTGAATTTTTATATTTTTTATATTTTTATTAAAAAAAATTCAGAACAAAAGTGCGTCGCACTTGAAAGAAAGTGCGTCGTACTTATAACCTATTATTTTTCAAATATTCAAAAATACTGGCGCGATAAAAATTTAAAAAGTGCGCCGCACACTAAGATGAGTGCGACGGTTTTATTATGATAGAATACACATTTTTTATTTTTTTTATTTTTTTTATTTCCCACACTTTATTAGTTAACAATATATATATTAACACATAACAGACACAAATAATCACGACAAACACAATCAAACATATTAAAAAGGTAGATAAGAAAACTATTTTTTTTGAATTTTTTTTCTTTTATTTAAAGCACGCAAGCAAACACACACAAATAAGCAAGCAAAACAAATGCAAACAAATAAAAACATAAATAAATTGCATCTGGTTATTATTTTTATACAAATCTGGATTTTTTATAATGCAGGAGCAAAGTGCGGCGCACAAAATTAATTGTGCGGCGTACTTTCTACAATTTTTTCGAATTTTTATATTTTTTATGGGTTTTATGGATTTTCATAGGAGCTTTATAGACAGCATTAACAAGCAAAACACGTTTTATTATATAAACATAAACATGCCATAAAACAAGATAAACATGAAGAAAGAAAAATAACTCAGAAATAATATCTTTTTGTTTTTTAGAAGTATGGCGGTTTTGGGTGTAAAACCGACGCACTTGCAGGTTTAGCAGGTTTCAAATTTTACAGTTTATTACGATTCACAAAACGACACAAACACTCAAATAGCAATAACAGAATATAAACAAATAGATCTTGTTCAGATGAAGCAACAAAGCAACTTAAATCCACACAAGTATAGATCAAATAAGAACACAAATATTTTTATAATTTCCATCTAATTGGAAAATGATACAAATGCAATAACTTAAGCAATACAATCACACAAATCAGAAGCCTCATGCTCTCAATACCTGAATTAGGCATTACAATTAGTTTATGGGGTTTTTTAAGACACAATCCAAGAAAATATCTTGTTGCAGTCAAAAAGTGCGGCGTACTTACGAGTAAGTACGGCGTACTTGCAGTATTTCCATGGAAGTACGGCGGTTTTAACAGAAAAACCGGCGTACTTTCAGTAGCAGAAAGATGTTTAAGCAGTTTTAACACGAAAATTGCATAGCAACGAGATGTCAAACAAGTATAAACCACTATTTGAATGAAAACAAGACCAACAAACACCCCGGCAACGGCGCCAAAAACTTTGATGTGTTTCAAAAGCTTTAAATTTATAATACTAGAATTACCTGTTAATAGATGGAAACACACGGGAAAGTATACCCTTTCAATTGTAGTAGAGTCTAGGTAAGTCCATGTCGTCCCAAGGGAGTAGTGCGTTTTCAGATTCAAAAAGTAGTTTAGAAAGAAAGTCCAAATAATTGTCATGATCATTAGACTCATATTTGATTTAACAACTAAGTTATACCAAACGCTAGAAATGATTTAGATTATACCAAGATGATTAAAACATGTTTGTTTAGGCTTAGAGAGACATGAGTCTAGAAATGATATGTAAAGATAGGCTCAATCACAAACAAAGCATATAAGCCACAAATGACGGGTAATCACAATAGCAAGTATGTCTACCAATTATGCAAGGGAATTCTTTCGACCTTTGACCCAAACATAACAAGCACATTAAGATAGGTTTATGACCAATATTTATACAAGTATGCTTCCCCTAATCAAGTCGTTAGACATGAGATTAGGCCTTAAACACATAATCATTCAGGTTGTCTAGCAATTTACTATCCAATTCTCACAAGTCTAGTATTGATTCGCGACTCAAAATCAACCACACAATCGAGCCTTTGAACCTATATCAACTGAGATGATCAACCAAAGGATAGACAATAATCCGAATAATAACATATCAAGCATAAAGTATAAACATTAAAAGCTTATCAAAACAATCAAAACTATATCATAATCCTCATAAAGCTTAAACAAACATTAAAAGACTACTCCATAATCAAACAAGTAACAACACATATGACATTCATCATGAATTCAGTAAAGATCATATTCAAAGGATAAACAAGATTATACCAAATTCCAAGAGCAAAATATAGTGATTTCACATGAATTTCCCAAGAACACTTTATTATATTCTAAGTAAAACCCAAAAACTATGAACAATTCTGTCACAATCGCTTATAGCTTCGAAATAACACTTCAATTATGCTTCTTTGATGGATCAAAACATGGGTTTTGAGAAGAACTTAGGAGCAAGTTCAACTAAATTCCCAAAAACTAGTTCCTAACTTATTCTACTTTAGGAGAGGATTATAGATGGATGTGTGTGAGATATGAGGGATTTGGGGCTGTATTTATAGGCTCAAGAGAGGCTAAATTTCGTGCATGGAAGGATCTAAAATGGGGAGATGATAGGTTGCAATGAATGCCAAATTTAAGAGCATTAATAATCTGGTAGAAAAGTACGCCGCACTTATTAGAAAGTGCGGTGTACTTGGGGCATTTACAACACTTGTCCTTTTCAAAGTTTTAGATAATTTAATTCTCTTCGCGTGGCCGCCAAAATCGCGTCAAACGAAGTTCGTATGACCCGGTTATGACCAAAACAGTGAATAGGTGTCGGGAAGCATTCAGCTTGAGTTATTTCTTCGTTTAAGCTTCAAATCTTCATGTATTCTTCTGTTTTCTTCCACGACACGTACTTAGAACCTATAATATCAAATATACTCGATTAAGTACCGAAAGTTCTTATTATTAACCAATTTATATGCATAAAAGCATTGATAACGCGTATAGAAACATGTATAATTTGAGCGTTATCAGGGGGGTGAAGGACATTTGTCCATCTACATAACACATAAAATGTTTGTTACCCATACTATACTTTAAATTAAAACAACACATGGCACATTAACGAGAACCGTAATCACAGATGAAGATGTAAGTGTCTATTGTAAACTTCCATAGCTTTGACACCATACGAAACTTGAGTAAACTCTTAACAGGAATTTTATTCATGATTTTGACTTGGATATCAAAAGGTAAGTAGTCGGACATTGTAAACAAGTTAGAAAGAAATTATTAGAGGAATATGATTTTGAATATAAAGGTGTATGATTAGAGTAACAAAGTAGGGTTTATATAGAGGAACAACATTGAAACTAAATGTGTTTACAAGTGTTTACATTTATTGAATATAGATGACATTGAGTTGACAAGTCTATGACATGTATTTTATCACTTTGCATTTTACGCGATTTATGACATGATTTTGACTATTCATTTACTGTTTATAAACATTGAGTTGACTAATCAATGACATATACAGCATCACTTTATAATATACGCGATTTATGACATGATTTTGACTATTCATTTACTGTTTATAAACATTGAGTTGACTAGTCAATGACATATATAACATCACTTTATAATATACGCGATTTATGACATAATTTTAACTATTCATTTAATGTTTATAAACATTGAGTTGGCTAGTCAATTACATATACAACATCACTTTATAATATACGCGATTTATGACATAATTTTGACTATTCATTTACTGTTTATAAACATTGAGTTGACTAGTCAATGACATATACAACATCACTTTATAATATACACGATTTATGATATGATTTTGACTATTCATTTACTGTATAGTATGAATATTCAATTATTATAAATATCATGAAACCAACATTAACCTAAAACAATTTAAACTACATCTTAAAAAAATGGAGTCAAATATAAAAAAATTCAAATGTATAATTCATTATAATGAAACGCAATGAGGTGCCATTATGTTTGAAGATTTAACGTACTCAAGGTTACATGAAATGACGATGAAGAAATTTAATTTGGAAGCAAATTATCGATTAAATTTATCGGTTAAGCTCTCGTCATTTGACTATACTTTTGATATCACATACGATGCTGAGGTACAATTCTTTGTTGACTGTGCTTGTAGTTCCACAGATCAATTAGCACATTTGTATGTTTCTCAGCATAAACCAATAGACGAAACTACAAATTTAGGGGAAACCAATCAAAAAACATGTTTTTTAATTTTTTTGAACCGCCAACTGTCAAAAACAACGTCCCATCTATTTTTAATAATAATAATACTAGTACGTCTTTTTCAACAATGGTTTATCTTTAAATTTTAACCCTAGTGATTTTCAAATGAATGAATCCAGTTATAAAAATGAGCCCTATTTCACAAAACCATAATCCTCATTTGCGTTCGGATCAAACGACGAAAACGAAGATGAAAAAAATGATTTAGATGATGGTGTAGATGAAAACCCACAACCCATTTACCATAAATGGAAGAAGTTCGTGTCATTTAAGCCTGACATTCCAGAAACACCAATTTACAAGTCAAAACCTATTATTTCAAAGCATTATAATAAATAATCAAAAGTTAAAAAACAATATTTTTGTCAATAAGGAAGCTTTAGACTTGGCTGTTAGGTTGAAAGCTTTAAACGACGGTTTCTAATTTTTAGCAGACAAGTCAGTCCCGGAAAGGTATGAATTAAAATGCTGTCATTTTAATGAATGTGCTTGGAAGCTTCGTGCTAGACTTTGGGATAATATAGATAAATATTACATTACATATCTTAATGATGTTCACACGTGTCCTAAAACTCAAACATATCCTAACCATCGAAATGCAAACAAAAAGATAATTGCTCACATTATCACTCCTAAGTTACAAGATAGTAAGCGACTTTTAAAATGGAAAGATATACAACAAGATATTTTGTCAGAATATAAAATAAATATATCTTACCAACAAGCATGGAGAGGAAAGGATTATGGGATACAACAGATAAGGGGTTCACCGTATGAATCTTTTGAAATGCTACCATATTATTGTCACAACCTAGAAATAAAAAACCAAGGGACATTCACACGTATCAAAACAAATGAAAAAAGAGTTTTTGAGATGTTATTCATTGCCATTGGTGCTTCGGTAAGTCATGCTCAGCTTTTCTGAATAATAAAATACTAGTACGTCACTATAGTATATTTATAATGTTTTATTTCAGATACGTACGTTCCTCAATTATCTACGCCCTTTGCTTATAATCGATGCGGCGCATTTAAAGGGTCTATACAAGGGAACAAATCTTGTAGCTGTGGGCATGGATGAAAACAATCAGATTATGCCAAGTGATTTTGGTATATGGAAAGGGGAAACAGGTCCATGTTGGTCATGGTGGATGTCCGTACTCAAAGAATGCATAGGTGATAACCCAAATTTTCTATTCATATCTGATAGGCATCCTGCTATAGCTTTGGCGGTACATAATGAATTCCCTTCAGCCTTTCATGTTGTATGTTTTCGTCATCTTATGATGAACCTGTCATTGAAAAAGAAAAAACAAAAGGTCTGTTCTGAAAATATGCAAGGCATATACACCAGAAGATTTTGCAAGCAACATGAGCATACAACAGGCTGTTTAGCCTGATGCATACCACAAGCTTTGTGAAGTTGGTCCTCGCAGATGGTCAAGAGCGCATTGCCCACTAGTTCATTACAATTATATGACATCAAATAGTGTGGAGTCTGTTAATGCTTGTACTGTACTAAATAGAAAGTTATTGGTGTTAATATAACACCCGGTGTGTAGAATACTAGTAATCTTAAGATCAAACCAAGAACAAGAGTGAGATGTGGGTTGTGATGTTAGAGAGAGATTGGATGGAAAATGGATGAATTGTATAAATGATATGTAATGAAATGGAACAACCAACCCTCTCCAAGACTAGGAGAGGGACTTATATAGTTCTATGGAGGCCGGCCATGGGCTGAATTGGGCCTCCCATGGGCCTTGGGCCAGACTAGATTACTAATCTAATCATGATACTAACTACGAGTTAAGACCTGTTACAACTTGGAAGTGACCGACACTTTTCGTGTTTCTAACAATCTCCCCCTAAGGGAGGTCACTCCAATTTACAAA
>BQNB010104587.1:0-23785 GCA_026074375.1 Tanacetum coccineum | reverse complement strand
TCCGGGGTTTTGTATTTGAGATTTTAGTGTATTGGTAACATTGATTAAAGCTGAGATTGTCCGCATCTTGGCAGGAAAACTTATTACGATTGCAGCCATGAAGGATGTATCATCTTTCCTCTACTAAATACATAAAGGTATTGGTTGTTGATGCTTGAATCATGATTTAAGTGTAACCTTGAATGAGGCTTAATTCCTGAGCTTTGTATTTGAGTATTATTGTATTGGTAACATCGATTAAAGCTGAGATTGAGCGCACCTTGGCGGAACTTATTATTGTCGCAGCCATGGCGTATGTATCATCTTTCTTCGACTAAATATATAATGGTATTGGTTGTTGACGCTTGCATCATGATTTAAGTGTGATATCCTTATCCTTGAATGAGGCGGTTAATGTTTTTGAGCCTTTGCATATTTAGAGCAAGTTGTTTATCTATTAAGGCGATGATGATCATCACATTTTACTTACAACCGTATCATGGCGGGGCAGCCAAAATCCAAATGTGGTTGCAGCCACGGCGGGGGTTTCGTACTGGTGGTGTATTTGTATATCTGAGCCTCACTTATTTTATAAACATTTGTGTCTTCGCGAGGCAAACTATTAGGTTTGCAGCCACGGCGGATTTCTGCTTTACAATGTCGAGGTAATCTAAAAGGCTATGATGAATTTAAATTGGTTCGACTAAAGCGGTAAACATACGCGTGTTGGTGGGGCGAACTATTAAGTTTACATCCATGACGGATGTCTCTGCTTTTATCGATAACTAATTAGTCTGAGCCTACTATAGTGAGATGAAAGACAACTTCTTTTTTTGATCGACTTATTATCCCAGCTACATATTGTTAGCCTCAAATTATTGAGTCAACAAAAGAAGTTTCGCTCATTAAGTCTGGAAGACTCGGTCATTATTTAATGCACGTTATAATAGGCTAGAAAGGGAACCGGGCTCGTCATTTAATCTAATCTTGTATACATTACGGGCTTAAGCCCAACCAAAACCCGAGCCCGGCTCATGGACACAAACCCTAGGCGTCCCTAGGTTTGTTGCTCCCTATAAATACCCTTCTCCTTAGCATGGAGAGAGTGTTGGTTATCTTTACATGTTTTATGTGTATTGCATAATCCACCATCTTTTCTCTCTCTAAATTTCTATTATTTCTCTCTCTATTTTCTATATTCTTCCTCCTCCATCGAAATTCTAATTTTGGTATTCTTACTTATGTTCGTGTAAGTGATAAGTGAATATGAGGTAAGTAATTGGGATAACATTTGGTATTGATCGCCACGGGGTGATTTAGTTGTGTTCGTGTGGTTTTTATAAAAAAAAATTGTACCGCAATTCATATAGTGTTCATAAAAGTGAGTTTTGATCTTCCTAACTACTCAAGGTTTTATCTTGTTTAAAGTTTAGGAGGTATTAAAATTTTATTTTTGTAGTTTTAGTAGTTTCGATATAAAAAGTATCATTTTCGGTATTAAAAAGTGTTAAAAAATTACTGTCTTTTAGTCATTTTTAATCAAGTTGTTAAAGAAAAAACTCTCCATCGAAATTGTTTGTGTCAAGAAATAAAAAGTAGTATCAAAATTGCGGAAAAAAAGTAAGTAGTACTGAAACTGTGATAAAAAGTTGTACTAGAAAATAGTGGTATCAAAATTGTTGTTTAAAAAAATGTATCGAAAATGCCATAATCAATACACCGAAAACTGAAAGAAAAGAGTACCATCGAAATTAAAGTGAAAAAGATATCGAAATCTATTATATTATAAGATTCAGTTTGTTTATTTATTGTGGAGTATTCAAGATGGCCTGAGTTAATACACAATCCTCTGCTATCTTCCGGCTGCATATGAAGGGTCTATAGTTACTTCCTGCATATGAAGTCACTTTAAAGACAACCCTTCAACTGCACTCAGTCCTTTGCTATCTTCTTCATATTTGTCACTCTCAGTAAATTCATATTTTAATAGTACGTGATTTTAAATTTGTTTTATATTAATAGATTTCGATTTTCTTTTCAATATAATATAGAGGTGTTAGTGCTTTTTAGAAAATATTGAGTTGTTGGCTTTTAGCTGATCGATTCATGCATTTGAATCGACGCATCTCTATTTCAGTAAGTTTAATTGTTTAAACATCTTCTATAGCCGGTGCTTGCTTTTGTTTTTTACTTGAAATTTTAGTTTTGGTTTTTACAGATTTGGCGATGCATGCCAACTGTTTGATGAAATGTTTGAATGAGGAAAAATCTTTAAAATGTAAGTGATGCTTCGTCTTTGTTATTTATTGAAAAAATTATGCTTCAGGTTTTAAGGATACGTTTAAAAGACAATGAAAGAAGAGTTAATTCTTCTAAACTTATTTATTTAAGTGATAACCAAGTTCTAAGATTTGGTATATTGAGTTCTAGGAGTGAAAGAATAGATGCTCTTCTAAACATGTTTATATAGCCCCACAAAACATATTTTGAAGGTTGAACTTTACATCTAAACGAGTTTTAAGTGACTTTTGCCATTTATAAAATTTGTTCATATTAACATAAAATAGGTTAGTGTTAACAAAACTAAAAGTTGATTTGAGTGGTAATCAGTTTTGCAATTAAATATGAAAGCATCCACTTTTTCAAACAATTGAGCCTTCATCATGTTATCAATTACTCCCTCCGTCCCTAAATAAATATTCACTATTGACTATCAAAGTCATTTTTTTCAACTTTGACCTTAAATTATTTTGATTGTGTTATATTATACTTGATGCAAAATATATGAATGGATTGAATTTTAAATATATTTTCATTGGTATGATTTTCATCAAGTATTATATAACACAAACAAAATAATTTATGGTCAAAATTAAAGAAGATTGACTTCGAAAGTCAATAGTGGACACTTATTTAGAGACGGATGGAGTATAAGTTTTACAAATAAAAGTTGATATAGAGTATCATGTTTAACCCCTTTTAGTTGTAGTCTACTTGATTCTTATACACTTTGGTAAAATTATATGAGTAGGATTTTAGAAAGTTTAGTAATTTTGCATTTGCATGACGTAAAAAAAGTTGGGATATGTGATTCGAATTGTTGTGGTTGCTAATCTAAAATTTGATCAAATTTAAATTTGTGTCAATATAGTTTTTTCTTTAAATTCGAGTAATAAAACGAGAACTTAAAGAGAGTTCTTTAAAACAAGTTTTACATATGAGTGTTTACAACATAGGCATTGCGGTAGTTGTGGCGGGTTAGTCATTCAAAAGGCAATTCCAAGGGTATCTTGTATTGTAACTTTGTTAGTTACCACTGAAATTTTATTTTGCAGGGTATACAAGCCGAGTTTTTAAATGACAGAGCTTGATGACAACCATTTTGGATGGTATGTTATAGTACTGTTATGTTTTGGAATTCATGCGTTATATTATAGGTTTTAATAGTCAACAAATGTTCGTGGTTATCCATTTTTCTGTGTTCATTACTTTAATTTCATGTAATTTGCTCAGATACCTCCTTTTACATAGGTTTTTCATTATGGAGAAGGCTATGTTCTTGCAGTGATATGAAGAAAAAGTCTAGTTGCTATATTACAAGGGAGTAAAAGTGCATGATGCTGCTAATGATTAACGTGTTACATGTATTGAGAAACCAGGAGGAAGCCCACACGCCCACACCATGAGTGTTCAGTTCTCTACTTAGTGTGGCTGGTAAGTGAAGTATACAATATATATAATATTCCCCATAGCTAACTAGCTAACGTTCTGAAACTACCAAGTTAATCAGTTTTGAAATAAATTGTTTCTTATAATGTTTTTTACATAGTGTGGGCAAGTTTATGCACAAATTTAGGTTGGATATGTGATGGATTGTGATGGCACATAAATTTCAAATTATCTTCGAGAAATTTATAAGACATGATTCTCCTTATTGATGTTTGGTTTAGTGATGCTTCTAATGAAGTAATCTACCTAAACTCCTATCACATTTGAGTCGGTTGTGTTAACCCATCATAATGATAAATTATTTTCTTAATATTTGTATATATAGTTATACACAAAGAACTGAATCTATCTTATTTAGGCATTTGAATTTAGGTTGAAAGCCCATGAAAAAAGATTTACACAAGTACAGAGAAAGGTACATAAATAAATGGAATTTTAACAGTTTTAAAAGCATAATTGTCTTGGTCAATTGAATAAAAGGGCATATTTAAGGTCAATGGTGATGCCAATAGTTTTGCATGTACATAAAATGTTTGATAAAAACCTAATAAAATCTACTTGAACTTTTTTGGATGTTGAGTGACCGCTTACTTATTAACTTTTCATTTTCTTTGATTATAACCATTTGCACGATCTGGGATATTATAGAAGAAGCCTTGAGGTTATTGGATGAATAAGGACACCCTTGGACATACGGTTGTTAATTGTTGAAGGCGGCTACTGATCTCAATTTATACATGTATATAAGGTGAGGCCATGTGATTGGTGAACAATGAGGTGAGGCCAATTTTCTCATTTGAAATTCAAAAATCTAAAGCTCCATTTTAAAGAGTGCAGAGAAAATGTTCTGAAAATACCTTTTAAATAGTTATTTTCAAAATATATAGTTTATTTTTCTGTCCATGGTGTTTCTTCAGGTATGGTGACACAAAAGGGGGACTTAAAACTATCGAGGTTGCTCAGAATCAAGCAGATCATGAAGAAAATATCCTTGATGAGGTCCATTTTGCTTGCTTCAATGATTTATCAT
The DNA here is from genome assembly GCA_026074375.1 of Tanacetum coccineum. Lineage (NCBI taxonomy): Eukaryota > Viridiplantae > Streptophyta > Magnoliopsida > Asterales > Asteraceae > Tanacetum > Tanacetum coccineum. Next base: position 19,047 of record BQNB010104587.1, on the reverse strand, counting down.
TTATTATTTGCTGTCATGATGATGTAAATATAAATATACAATATCGATTTGTCGTTGGTTGTGATTTCTTTTGTATTTTGATAGCGAATTAGCTACGTCGTATGTTTGAAAGAACCATGAATATAAGGTATGTGCAATTCAAATACCTGGTATTTTCCACTTTCATAGCCAAACATCTATTAGAGTAAAGGATATAGCCTTAATACCAAGAAGCACCTTCACCTCAACAAAATCAAATATCAATTTTTTATCGAAAAACAAAGCCGGTGCATCGCACGGGTCTGTATGTCTCGTTGGGGTTGGGAGAGTACATCGAAATTGAGTTCTTATATCGAAAATGGAAAATGGAAATCATGATTTATGCCTGCTCAGTTGGTAAACGGGTGTGTTGTTAGTTTGTAGCTAATAGGTCCCAAGTTCGAATCTGGTGGATTACTTTTTGTGTTTTATTTTATTATCATTTTTAAGCTTCATCGAAAATTAGTACTAGTATCAAATGGTAAATAATAATCAAAATTAAGTCTACCTCAGTTGGTTTGAGCGTGTGCGTGTGGTCAGTAAGGTACGAGGTTCAAATCCTACTAAGTATTTTTTTTATCTATCGAAATTGATAAGTAATTGTCGCCGAAATTGTAGTACAAAAATCGAATTTGGCATATTATTATCAAAATAGCTTAGTTGGATAATTCATTGTAGTTTGATTGTAACAACCTCGGTTCGAGTCTTGTAATAGGCAGTTTTTCTTTTTAGATATTTTTAATTCGTACCTTTCATCGAATTTGTAAGAAGACTTGACCGAGAATTGATTGTCCGAGAAAGAGAACACCGAAAATTGCCTTGTCCGAGATCGTCGTTGGTCGATATCGAATAGTTTTCATCAAATTTGGTTGTTTTCATCAAATTTGGCTTTCATCAAAATTGATTATCAAAATTGTTCATTAAAATTGGTCATCGAATTTGGTAATTTGAAGCATAATCGACATTTCATTCTTACTCATAACCGAATTTGAAACCGAACAAATTTGAAACATCAAGACAAAACCACAACACAACTTTATCGTCTTAAGATCCATCATCATTTCTCAACTATCACATCAATCATTCATCATGACTACTCCAAGAAACAACAGTCAAATACACAACGACATTATGGCAGCTGATTCCAAAGATCGTCCACCAATGCTCGCACAAGGGAGATATGCTCAGTGGCAGTCACGTTTCTTAAGATATGTTGATACAAAGCAAAACAAGAAAGAACTAAGGCTATGCATCTTTGAAGGTCCTTATGTAATGACTGAAATCACCATTCCAACTAAACCAGCAACAACTACTGAAGAAGCAGTGCTTGAACACAATGTTCCTAAAACTTATAAGAACACCACTCCTGAACAAACGTGCTTACTTTGATGTTATAGCTGAAGAAATTCATATGATATTGAGTGAAATTAGAGATGACATTTACTCCATAGTTGATGCATGTCCAACTGCTAAGGAGATGTGGATAGCCATTGAAAGATTGCAGCAAGGTGAGTCACTTAACAAACAAGATGTTAAGACTAATCTTTTCTAGGAGTTTGGTATTACTTCAAGAGACGGGGAATCAATCGAGTCATACTATTCAAGGTTCTACAAGATGATGAATGAAATAGTAAGAAACAAGTTGGAAGTTGCTACTATGCAAGTCAATGTTCAGTTTCTACAACAACTTCAGCCAGAATGGTCAAGATTTATGACAGCTGTCAAGCAAACTGTAGATTTGGACAAAGAATTATATCACAAGGTCTTTGACATTCTCAAACAGTATCAGAATGAAGTCAATGAAATCCGTGCTGAAAAGATAGCCAGGAATGCAAATTTACTAGCACTCGTTGCTGCTGCTCAACATTATCCAGATGACAATTAATTAAGCACCAAAACCTCACCAAACCAATGCACCATCATCAAGACAGATAATATCATCCAAGTCACATGCTACTACCAGGAACAAAGGCAAAGAGGTAGTCAAACTAGTTACACCCCCATCTGAGTCAGCATCTGAAAAAGATAGTGATGAAGAACATGCTTAGAGGGATAAGCAGATTCATAAAAGTTTGGCACGCATTTCAAAGCACTTAAAAACATCTACAAACCTACCAACAAAAACCTCAAAACTTCATCAAACACCAGGAACAAGAATCAGGATACTTCTCCAAGGAACAAAAATGACAATCAGACTGGGTAGTTTGTGAATCAAAGGGCTAGAACAATTGCTAGGGCTAGGGAAACTGTAGGGAATCAGGTAGTTCAGCAGACAGTGATATAGTGTTTTAACTGCAAGGGGTTTGGTCATTTTGCTAAAGAGTTCATAAAACCAAAGCGGGTTAAAGACTATGTGTATCACAAGGATAAGATGATATTATGCAAGCAGGAGGAAAAAGGTGTGCCCTTGAATGCTGAGCAGGGTGATTGGCTAGATGACACTGATGAAGAGCCGAATAAACAAGAACTGGAAGCACATTACATGTACATGGAAAAGATTCATGAGGTCTTAATTGCAGATTCAGGACCTACCTATGATGTTGAGCTATTAGAAAAGGTATAATCTAATGATGACTATAATGTGTTTGCCACTGAAAGACGGCATTTTAAGCAACCCGAATCCATTGATGACACATATATGGTGGAAACGGTTGATAATAATGTCATTCCTAATTCATCGGATATGTATGATAATAAAGGAAAGGCTTACCAAAATGCTGAAGAATATGAAGATGGGCGTGTTGTGCTTGCTTATTTAATTGCAAATTTAAAACTTGATACTGATGAAAACAAAAAGATTTAAAAGCAGTTAAAGAAAGCAAATGCATCACTCACTCATGAATTAAATGAGTGCATATATGCTCTTGCGGAGTCAAATGACATTCGAGATAGATGCATAAGTGCACTTCATGACCAAGATATTGAGTTTGAGAAGTACAAAAAGTATAAAAAATGTCAACTTGAAAAAGAAGAGGTAGAACGTAAATATAAAGGAACTCTTTGTTTATTAGCTCAGAAGAAACATGATTTAAATGAAGCTTTGAAAACACAAGCTTATGAAACTTTTAGATTTAAAGAGAAAATCGCTGAGCTAGTACACCAGAGTTCTCTAGAACACATAAGATATGACCGTCTTCGAAAAGAAAAAGAAAATTTGAAAAAGGATTTCAAAATCAGGGAAGAAAAAGACATTGACAAATTGATTGCTTTGTAAAACCAAGTAAAGTTTTTAAACGACATTGTTTATAAAACCAATCAATCTGTTCAAACCATTCATATGCTAGCTCCTAATCCGAGTTCGTCATATAATGGTAGGCTAAGTTTTGTAAATCCTAAGTACCTCAAGAAAGCTCAATCTGAAAAACCATGTTTGTATAAGATTCCATATGACAAATATGATCTTGCAAACATATTTGCTCCGAATCGTGAAGATACACTCATTCTTGAGGAAGAAAGTAGATCAAAACTGAATAAGGAAAAGATTAAAAAGTATGACTACACATATCAAAATAGTCTTTACGAAATTTTAATCCTCGAACACAAGAATCTCTTGATCAGTTGTATTATACCAATGAAACTCGAAAGAAAATATGGAGAAAATCTTTTGTTAAATACAATCCAAATATTGCTAAAAACATAGGTTTTCTGCCTACTCAAGATTCTTTAAGCAAGAGTAGACACGTTTTTAATGTTGTTCAAATAACATTACCAATTTCAAAATGATTGTTGACTTGGATTGGGAAAAACGAATGGATAGCAAATGGCAACAACCAATTACTCATGAGATAACCGTGCTTGTTTTTCAAACTTGAATCTGAAAAAGCTGAATTTTCAAACGAATATGATCTACTCCCCAAGAATGTATCTCACATGACATAATGAATGCCATTCTTCGTTCTTTTGATGATATTGATGAACAAACTGAAATACAATGTTTGTACTTAGAGAAATAAGAAGAATGTGAAATTCTTAAAACTGAGCTTTCAAAACGAACTGATGACAAATCGTTTAATGAACTGTCAAAAAAGTTTGCTGAACTTGAGAAACATTGTATCTCTCTCGAATTGTCTTTGTAATGTAGAAACAAAAGTTTTCAAAATGACAAACCATGCAAAAATATGATGCTCTTGAATTTCCTGAATTTTTTGAAATAAACGAATTGAAAGCTCGGCTTCAAGAAAAGAACAAAGTGATCAGTGAGTTAAAGAAACTCATTGAAAAGATGAAAGAAAAATCTGTAGATACTAATTTAAAAAAACCATCAATCTTGGAAAAACATACTTTGTAAACAATCAGAAATCAACCAGTTGTAAGATAACCGACTGCGTTTAAATCTAAACGATCTAAATTTTCAAAAACACATTTTACCTCCCAAGTTGGTGTGTACAAAATAGTCACTTAACAGATTATGCCTCAAACAAAAAGAAAAGCTGTAAGAAACATGAATGTGATTAAACCAAGAATATATAGATTAGACACTATGCCAACATAAACTAGAGCACCTCAATTGCCTGAGACTTCTAGGATTACTAATCCTCTTGTGTCTACTTCTACTGGAGTAACTCACAAAACTAGCATTAGCAGACCACGGCTTAGGAGCACTCAAATAAAAGATAAGGTTGATTCGTTGACGGTATACACTTATATAGCAACCCTAATGCAGATTCTAACCGAATGCCCTTGACCAAGGCAAAAGGTCAAATTCCACAAAAGGATAAAATACACAAGAAAGAATCAATTATAAAAAGATTCCGGAAGAGATATTCCCGGGTCGTATGTCCCAACGAGGCTGCAATTGAAAGTAATCCTGGTTTGATGAGAAATTGAATGATGGAGAATATATGATATGATGGAAACACTGATACAACTAAAATTAATTAAATAAAACCTAATTTAGTCTACGGGAAACAAATATAGGAAATGAATGATGGAGAATATTTAGATATGATGGAAACACTGATATAATTACAACTAAAATTAATTAAATAAAAAACGAACTAATGACAAATCGTTTAATGAACTGTCAAAAAAGTTTGTTGAACTTGAGAAACACTATATCTCTCTCGAATTGTCTTTGCAACGTAGAAACGAAAGTTTTCAAAATGACAAACCATGCAATAATATAATGCTCTTGAATTTCCTGAATTTTTTGAAATAAACGAATTGAAAGGTCAGCTTCAAGAAAAGAACAAAGTGATCAGTGAGTTAAAGAAACTCATTGAAAAGATGAAAGGAAAATCTGTAGATACTAATTTAAAAAAACCATCAATCTTGGAAAAACCTACTTTGTAAACAATCAGAAATCAACCAGTTGTAAGACAACCGACTGCGTTTAAATCTAAACGATCTAAATTTTCAAAAACACATTTTACCTCCCAAGCTGGTGTGTACAAAACAGTCACTTAACAGATTATACCTCAAACAGAAAGAAAAGCTGTAAGAAACATGAATGTGATTAAACCAGGAATATATAGATTAGACACTAGGCCAACACAAACTAGAGCACCTCAATTGCCTGAGACTTCTAGGATTACTAATCCTCTCATGTCTACTTCTACTGGAGTAACTCACAAAACTAGCATTAGCAGACCACGGCTTAGGAGCACTTAAATAAAAGATAAGGTCGTGCAAAACAATAGTCAAGTAAAGATTAAGAAGACGAAAGTAGAAGACCACCATAGGATTTCTAGTTTTTATAATAAAATAAAGTCTGTAAGTGCGTATAATGAAAGTTTAAAGTCCAGAACTTCGAATGTTAAAGCTGTTTGTGTAACTTGTGGCAAATGTGTATTTAATTCGAATCATGAAGCTTGTGTTTCTAAGTTTATCAATGACATGAATGCTAGAACTAAAAAGCCTAAAGTAGTGCTTACTAGGTCTAGTAAAACCAAAAGACAAGCGAACCAATATGTTGCAACACCTCATAAGAAAACAGTTGCTTTAGAATCCACTATCCAGAACTCCAGAAGTTACTTTAGGATGCTATATGAGAACACTAGTAAGGCATGGACTTGGTGGATAGAAAAACAATATCCATCAGGATATAAATGGATTCCTAAGACCAAAAAGAAATGGGTGCCTAAAATTAGGACATGAAATGTGAAAACAAGTATTATTCCCACTATGGATGTTGCATCTAGGATAACTAATGACTCAACACCCACAAATGATCTAGGATCCAATTTATCAAATGCTCCATCGTCTTCTAATTCTTTTGCAAATTGTACAAATCATCCTATTCATCATCGACTCTGGATGCACAAAGCACATGATGGGAAACCTCAAGTTGATGTGTAATTTCGTTAAGAAATATCTGGGTACAGTGCGGTTCGGGAATGATCAATTTGCACTGATTCTTGGATACAGGGATTTGGTTCAAGGAAATCTCAAGATCAAAAGGGTTTATTATGTCGAAGGCCTCAATTACAATCTATTATCAGTTGATCAATTATGTGATGCGGATTTAGAGGTTGCATTCAGGAAATCTACTTGCTTTGTTAGAGATCTTCAGGGAAACGACCTACTTACGGGTACTCGTGGATCTGATCTCTACACAATAACTCTTCAAGAGTCATCTTCACCAACTCCAATCTGTTTCATGGCAAAGGCTTCACTAACTCAAGCATGGTTATGGCATCGTAGACTTTCTCATCTTAACTTCGATACCATAAACCTGCTTTCCAAGGATGATATTGTGAATGGCTTACCAAAGTTGAAATATGTAAAGGATCAACTGTGCTCATCTTGTGAAATAGGTAAAGCAAAGAGAAGTACCTTTAAGACAAAAACTATTCCAAGTTCCAAAGGACGGTTACATCTGCTTCATATGGACTTATGTGGTCTCATGCGTGTTGAAAGCATGAATGGAAAGAAATACATTCTAGTGATTGTTGATGACTACTCACGATACACGTGGACTCATGTTCTGAGATCCAAGGATGAAACACCGAAAGTACTTATTGATTTCTTTAAGATGATTCAAAGAGGGCTTCAAGCTCAAGTTATCACTGTTCGTACTGACAATGGCACAAAGTTCTTAAATAAGACTCTCCATGCATACTTTAAAGAAGAATTAATTAATCACCAATCGATAATTGCTCGAACACCTGAACAGAACGACGCTGTCAAAAGACAGAACCGTACTCTAGTTGAGGCTGCTCGGACAATGCTTTCGGCTTCTAAACTTCTAATCTTCTTTTGGGCTGAAGCAGTAGCAACCGCATGTTACACCCATAATAGATCTCTCATCATACCCAGACACGAAAAGACTCTATATGACATCGTCAATGACAGAAAACCTACTCTTAAACACCTTCACATTTTTAGCTGCACTTGCTACATAGTGAGAGATGGTGAAAACCTTGATAAAATGAAGGAGAAGGGGGATCCGTGCATTTTTATGGGATACTCTACACAGTCAAAGGGTTATGGAGTCTACAACAAGAGGACAAAACTAATCGTTAAATCCATTCATATCAACTTTGATGAAATCTAACAAATGGCGTTGGATTATGACAACTCCTACCCCGCACCCCAACTACAAAAGACTTCTGATCATAACTGTTCAGAACTCGAAATTAAAGACCACAACAATGAACCTTCAAGTTCACAGCTGGGTCCAAATGTTTCTCCTCCACCAAACATAATAGATCCATCACTACAAGATTTGGAATTACTATTCAGTCCTATATACAAAGAATATTTCACTACATGAAATCAAAGTGTGTCAAAGTCTTCCGCTCTTTATGATAATCTTCAACAACAAGACACACAACCTAAAACAGAACCGATAATTCCACCAACACATGATAACGTTAGGAAAACAACACTAATCGGGCATAAAATGCATCGTTTAAAGCGTATGAATTTATCAACCCTTTTGCTCCACTAGGACCAGAAGCTGTTGAGTCTTCCTCACACAATGTTGATACTTCAAACATGCATACATTCTACCAAACACACCGTTCTAACTACCACTAGACTAAAGATCATCCTCTAGAACAAGTTTGTAGAGATCCATCAAAGCCTGTGCAGACAAGACGACAACTTGCTACAGATCATGAAATGTGCATGTTTGCTCTCATCGTGAGTAAAGCTGAGCTGACAAACATTAAGGAAGAAATGGTTGATCATGCATGGATCGAAGCAATGCAGGAAAAACTTCATCAATTTGACACACTCAACGTTTGGGAACTTATTGACAAACCTTCTAGAAAGACTGTGATTAATCTAAAGTGGTTATGGAAGAACAAAAAGGATGAAGACAATACTGTTATTCTCAATAAGGCACAACTTGTAGCTAAGGGATATCGTCAGGAAGAGGGTATTGATTTTGAGGAATCTTTTGCACCAGTCGCTCGCTTGGAAGCAGTTTGGATTTTCGTTGCCTACGCTGTATACAAATCATTTCCTATCTACCAGATGGACGTTAAAACTGATTTTCTTAATGGTCCACTGAAGGAAAAGGTGTAAGTAAGTCAGCCAGACGGGTCATCCAGAAAAAAGTCTACCGCCTCAGGAAAGCACTTTATGGATTGAAGCAATATCTAAGGGCATGGTATGATGAACTTTTAACATTCCTGATATCCAAAGGTTTCACTAAAGATACTATAGACCCCATGCTATTCACGATAAGATACGGGGAGGACATTCTACTTGTGTAAATTTACGTAGATGACATAATTTTTGAGTCTAAAAACCTAAAATTTTCTAAAAAGTTTGAAAAACTGATGCACAGTAGAATTGAGATGTCCTTAATGGGGGAAATGAAATTCTTTTTAGGACTTTAGATCCACCAATTCCCACGAGGTATCTTTATCAACCAGTCTAAGTATGCTTTAGAAATACTCAAAAAGCATGGCATGGACAAATGTGATAGCATTGGTACACCAATGGCTACTAAACCTAAGCTGGATGCAGATTTGCGTGGAACACTCGTTGACCAAACAAGATATCAAAGTATGATTGGGTTACTCATGTATCTGACTTCCAGTAGACCAGACATTATGCAAGCAGTATGTTACTATGCACGTTATCAAGCAAGACCAACAGAAAAGCACCTCAAGGAGGTTAAAAGGATCTTTCGGTACTTAAAGAATACCATTAACATAGGACTCTTGTATCCGAAGGATTCTAGTTTTGAACTAACCGATTTTTCAGACGCTGACCACGCAGGATGTCTTGATACACGAAAAAGCACTTCTAGGGGAATACAATTCTTAGGTGATTAGCTAGTCAGTTGGATGTCCAAGAAGCAAGACTGCACTGCTATGTCAACAGCAGAAGCAGTGTACGTGGCGTTATCTGCAAGTTGTGCTCAAATTCTTTGGATGCGCACACAGCTCAAGGATTATGGCTTTGACTACAACATAATACCACTGTACTGCGACTCTCAGTCAGCCATAGCCATCTCGTGCAACCATGTGCAGCACCCGCGCACCAAGCACATCAATGTCCTTTATCACTTTATCAAGGAACAGGTTAAAAATGGTATAGTGGAATTGTACTTTGTCAGAACTGAATACCAGTTAGCCGACCTGTTTACGAAAGCTCTTTCGTAAGAAAGGTTTGAGTACCTTGTTAGACGACTTGGTATGAGATGTTTGACTCCAACAGAACTGAAGGTTCTGAAAAATGAAACTGCTTGATATATCATCAAACATCGACTTGTAAATTATTTTGAAAAAGAAAAATACAAAAATATAAAACCTATAAAAACAAAATACAAAAATATAAAATTTCAATAAAAAAATACAAAATCAAAAATTTCAAAAAAAATCTTCTCGACATGTCTCTTGGAATTAATAATATTTACGTACCTAGAAATGTTGATGAACATTGACACGGGTGTGTAAATGAAGTTCAAGCAAGAGTTCAAAAGTTTTAAAACATGTCATTTCTAATTTTCTTAATGGCTTATGTGTAATTAAGTACATAACCCGGACCTCAAAGAAAGGAAATTTTATCTATAAAGGTAACTTATCCTAACAACGAGAAAAGCAATTTTCTCGGTATTGAGCAATTTATACAAGACATTCAAAGTTTTAAGCTCAAGGAAGGATAGTGTACGCATAAGTGCACTTATCCTTAGTGCTAGAAGGGAAGTCTTCTAACAAGTGGTTTTTCAAAAGTTGAACACAAATTTTTCAAGAATGACTCTTTCATGACAACATTTCACAAAAAGGTGATTTAACAATTGCCATCTTTCAAAATTTGTGGTATCTTACATAATTATGTGTTCAACACTCCCTTCCTCACGGAACTTTTAAAGACGATCATTTTTTTCAAGTGAAACAATTTTTGAGGGGGAGTTTTTGAAAACCAAAGTTTTAATGTTTTTGAATACATCAACTCATGACAATTTTTATATATTTAACACATTATAAAAGGTCTTTTAATAACAAATCAGTGTAATAACGACATAACTTACTTTTGAATATTTGTTATAACATGATCCAGTGTCTGAGCATAATTTTTCAAGAATTCTTCAATGACATTTCATAATCTTTCAAAATTGTGTGCTCAACACTGTCTCACCCTCAATTTTATATCTAATTTACAAAATTGGTATTATTTTTTGGTGTCAAACATATGTAAAATTGATGAGGAGCAAAAACAAAAATGTTCCACATGATTCATGCTTAAACATTTCTCTTCCCACAAATTTTTCATGGCAAATTTGAATCAATTGGCATTTTAAATACTAAGAGATTTATTATTTAAAATAAGGAGAGAAAATATGATTAAAGTATGATCAAGAAAAATAATAAGTAATCTAAAAGACTCAAAGTGCTTTTCACTCCTACCCACATGTGCGAAACACTTTCGAATATCGATGCACGTGTGTAGGGAGAGTGTTACAAAAAGATGAAACTTTTAAAGTGTCAAACATTTTGATATTTATCAAACACTTTGATTGATTTTTAATGGTTTTATGGTTACGATCAAATACCCAACAACCTATTAATTCACGACAATTCTGAAGTCATAAGGTGGTTAGGTTAGGTATTATTTCTATGATCCAACCAGAACCGGAGGGATCTACCCAAGGACACTTCATAGTTAAGTCCTTAGGTATGATTTGGAGAAGAATGAGAAAAGGGAAAAATGTTGACTAAGACATGAGTTAACACCGAAATAATCACAACAAGGTGTTAGTAATGACGTCTTGGTAAGCACTGAAGGGGTTAAAGAATGAAAAAGAAATGTAAGGATAAAGGGTGTAAAGAAATAAGCCCTTCATACAACTTTAGGCAGAAATCGGGTCAATACATATGCTACCGGTCTTCACAAAGATGAATTCTGGTATTGAAGATAGACATCATGGACCTAGTGATGCACTGCACAACCCTCCCTTACCATTCAAGTTTCTCTTAAAACATACTTGTCTCATTTGTCACGGAGATTAACATGACTTCTATTGAGTTTCTCACACTGAGTTAGTTGATATTTAATAGGTGGCAGTCTGCTCTAGCCTCCTATCACTAAAACCAAAATGCACAAATCGAGTTTAGATCCAAAGAGATCAATCTATAAATCTCATTATGACACATTTCATGATAAACGCTTGTTGTTCAACATCTAGAACACAAGTGATAACAAAGAGTCCTACGCATGATCCTTGTGATTTTGCCAGAACATTAAGAGTGATACTCTTCAGTATACACAGTGATGAATGGAACAAAATAGTACATGAAACAAAATAAACCTAACGCACTTTCGTAGGAATCACGATTGCATTTAGCGTATACAACAAGCCTTTTAAACCACTTGGTGGCCCAAGTGGCTGAGTGAAGTTTCGTGAGGGTTTCCAGAGAATATACCCACAAAGTTCATTTACCAATATACACGGTTTTGTAAAAGTTCCAAGCATTTTAATGATTTTCAAGAAGGGACTATGGTGTAACCATCAAAGTTAGTTACACCGTAATTATGTGGTAAAAAAATTTGAAAAATTATTAAACCAGTTACGGCGTAATCATTGCACGAATTACGCCGTAACTATAAGAGTTACGGAGTAACTTGCTGCATATCAACAACTACTTTACCGCATAAAATGAGTCGAATCGACCTCGAAATCCATTCCCATGCAGCTAGAACCTGCAAAACCAAGTAAGAAACATAAAAATCCAACTAAATACAGAAAGGAAATGAATTAACTAAGAGGATAGGTCAAGTTGTCTCCCGATAAGCACTTTTCTTTTCACACGAGTCTTTAAGTTAGAATCAAGCCTCCATCACAGGCTATTTGGACATCTCAAATCATGTCCAATCCTCATGTCATCTTGGCTTTTACACCAAGACCTCCTCAACCTGTTTACAATTTCTCAACCTGCACACTAACAAACCCCCGTGCATTAAATGTGTAATAACAATAAAACTGAGCAAAAGAAGAGGAGCACATATCAATGGAAAATACTTGACTCGGGAATAATACCACATGAATAAAAACAACAAGGTTGGGAAGCTCAATATTTAGACACATGTGGCATTAGAAAATATTTTAAGGTTCAAGCAATGCCCAAACCATTTTTTGTGTCCTAGACCTGGCAACCAAATTTGATGTAACAAGCGCTACCAAGTTACCTCATACCAAGTCTAAAACGAATTTTTTTATTTATTTCATACAAACAAGCACACAAGAGAAGAACAGAAGGTCAAACACTCATAAGCATACAAACACAACATAAATTTCAATCAAACAATCAAAAACTACAAAAATCGTTCCCCGGAAGTGGCGCTAAAAACTTGATTCGTGATTTCCTTTAAAAGAAACTACGTCACCTTTTACATTTATAAAACCCTAACTACCTCGACTATTCCTATGCACTAAAGAGCAGTGTACCCTATCATGTATAGTGTAGTGATTGGTAAGTACGAGTGTCGACCCAAAGAACGGTTTGTGTCTCTAATTGTTTGATCGAATTTATTTTCTACCTAAGAAAGCAGTAAAGAAATCATTGTGAAGTTTTGAGATTATTTTAGGATTATTTAGTGGTAAGCCTTACTGTCGAAAAGGGAATCGGCATAGTGGTAGACAAGTAGATAGGATAACCGCATTTAATGATCTTATGTGCAATATCTCATTACAACCTTAGAAGGGGTCCAAATTTGTTAGATACAGTTTTGCAGTTGTAACCTAACCTATGTGCACTGATTGGAATGGACTCGCAAGGAGAATTAACCTATTCTTAGTTTACAGTCATTAAGGTTTCCTTGTAATCTATGAGATACACTTTAATCTAACAGGTGGTCTTCTATTAGCTCGCACTCCTAACCAGGAATATTATGCTAAGGGCTCGCCTCATGGGTAAAGGTCAAACAACTACAAGTGTTGGTCATCCTGTAATCAATCATGCACGCTAGGGTTAAGAAGATCACTTAATACCTAATGCACACTCAACCTCATATCAAGACCTAGCAGGAAGTTCAAGGATTTCAAAACATACTACATAAATTAATAAAGATGCAGCAAGACAAAAAGATCATAAATTAATAATCGAAAAGATAATTAATTAATTAAATGCTAAAGAACAATAAATACAGCATATAGAATGATAACATCAACCAATTATATTGCTAGATCCAATAATACAGAGTTGAAGTATGATTACAGATGTGCTATACTAATGCTCGTTATCCTTCGGTCGAATGCCATGGCAAACCCCGAAGCGTTGCCCCATACCAGGGTTGTTCGTCCATTTTCCTCCTTCTTCTTGCTATCGTCTCACCACACCAAGAATGGATCTCTCAAATGCATAAATAAGGGCTCTATTTATAGACTTCGAGTTGGTTACGCCGTAACCATTGACGTATGTTATGACGTAACCATGTTGACGAGGGCATCCCAAATATAGGCTTAAAATATGTTACGGCGTAACCGTATCGCCATGGTTACGCCGTAATGCTGACTAGGATATGTAATCCATCTTCAATGTGCATGTGTCAATCTTATTGGTCATCTCGCTTTGTTGTTGTTTGAAATCGACTTCAAACTTAGACAATCTAGCGTCTTGAGATGCCATAAAGTTAGACACCAACCCTTCGAGATTTGATTGATTGTTAAAATTTTGAGGATTGTTGTTGAAAGGGCGGCTTAAACCGCCAGGTTTTAAAGATTAGGTGGGTTTGAAAAATTATTTTGAGAATTTTGAGGTTGCCTCCACCTAAGGTTCGGGTGACTTCTCCATGATGGATTATACCGCTTCATCTGTACGTAAGGATGCGTAATCGACAAAATCTTGCTCGGGATTTTCCAAGCAATATTGAGTGTCGTGGGGACCACTATAGATCTCACATGAAGAAGTGATTTTGTTCACTTGAATGGGTGGTTTAGGAGCAAGGTGAGCTTCTATCAAGCATTGGACTTAATTTTCGAGCTCAATGAGACGACAGTCAGATGTACTCGGGACATCTTGAGGCAAAGAGATTGCATTGACCGGTTTAGTGAAGTCTCTTAGGTCATTCCAACTTTCGTTGTCATAGAGGGCTAGGTCCTCTAGTAGTGCCCAGGATTCTTAGGCGTTTTTGTCACGCAGCTTACCACTAGTTGCTTGATTGCCTTGTGGCGGGACTGACATGGTCATAAAAGATTTAGACTTGGAGCTAAAGATCGATGCCATGATGGGGGACTTTTTGAAGTAAGTCCTTGAAACGAATCCATGCTTCAGAAAGAGATTATCTTGATGTTGTTGGAACATCATGATGTCATTTCAAAGTTTTGCAGTCCTTCTTGGTGGAAAGAATTGAGCAAGGAAATGAGTAGTAAGATCCTCCCAGGTGGAGACGGATCCTGCTGGAATACGTTCAACCCAATTGCTAGCTTGATCCCGAAGGGAAAATTGAAATAGACGCAGGCGCGTCCTTTCCCTATTTGCAACATCAAGGTTAAGTAAGTACACAAGTTTTAGAAAATCCTTGAGATGTTGCTGGATCCTCAGACCGAAGTCCATGGAATGAGCATTCATTTTGCACCAACCGGATGGTGTCGGATCGCAGAGGCACCACATTGTTCCCATCAGGGAGCTCAATGGTGTTTTGATAGCCCTCGTGGCTAGGTCTGGAATAGTCTCCTAAGGTACGGATACGGTTTTCGTCTCCCATGGAGGTCAACGAAAAGATTTACAAAAATAAAGGAAACGAAGAAAAAGATAGACTAAAGAAAGCTATTTGACGAAAATTAAAATCTTACTTAATAGGAATCAAGCGAGTAGACCTAAGCTAGATAAAGTTTGAAACCTAACTATTCCCCGGCAGCGGCGCCAAAAACTTGATGCGGTTATTGTGAACTCGCAAAGAGTTTTACAACTCCATAGGCAGAGCACCTAACTGTTGTAGTGTAGTAAGGTAAGACTCGGGGGTTGTTATCGTTCTCTAGGGGAATATGTTAGGAAGGTTCGAACAGAATATAACAGAGGTCTAAGGGTTGAGAGAAGATTATTTTTGGTATTTTTATATTTTATAGAAAGTAAGGAAAATTATGGTTTGAGAGGTTTGGTTTTAGCTAATTAAACTAAATATAAATCTAAACTACTTTGGTGAAAACTCTATGGGTAAACGAACGTATTTACTTAATCATGCACTACTCCTCAGTTTGCTTTTCCTAATCCTATTGCTTTGTCACACTTGTGATGATCTGTGTAAGTATTTCCTAGGTCATGAATAGATTACACGAATCCGCCGTCTATGTAATATTTCGTT
Organism: Tanacetum coccineum; assembly: GCA_026074375.1. Classification (NCBI taxonomy): domain Eukaryota; kingdom Viridiplantae; phylum Streptophyta; class Magnoliopsida; order Asterales; family Asteraceae; genus Tanacetum; species Tanacetum coccineum. The sequence goes on along the minus strand of BQNB010104587.1, from coordinate 3,330 downwards.
AAGGCAACGCACATGTAAGGTAGTATTAAGACTATTATAAGGCCCCTAAGAGTACATTATGTGGAAACTAGAAGGGAGGTTGAATAGTTTACTGGTTCATTTTACGTTTTAAAAGTTTGCTTTCAAAATACTTAGATTCGAGTTGTATGTTTAACCAATCAACAATATGAATCAACAATGTAAATATCTAAACTAATACTAAATAGCAATGACAACAATATAAAGAGATAAGGAAAGGAACAATCAAACCAAGACGCCAAGATTTATAGTGGTTCGGCTACAAAGCTCCTCTTCGCCCTACTCCACTCCCCGAGTATCCTACTTGAGATTTCACTATGTCAACAAGCTCTCTTTAGGCGGAGCAAACCATTTACACTTACGTTATTTTCCGATACTAAGCTAAATGTCAAGTCTTAATCTTAGCTAGAACCAATCTACCACTTCACAAGCACTACACGATCACAAGATCTACACTATCGGATTTACACATAATCCGAATCACACAATTATACAAGATAATTACAATAGAGATTTGATACTTAGAAGAAGAAATGAGAGATCACTAAATAACAAGTCATTTCTTGGCGAATACGAATGTTCTTCTCTTGCATTTGATAGAGAGGAGAGGAGAGATGAGAAGAAGAGATTGGATCACTTGAAATAAGATCAAACACTATTAGTGATCAAGAGATTTAGTGAGAGAAAGAAGGTTTTTAGAGAGAGAAAAAAGACTGGAAAAATTCATGCAAAAAGGTGTGTTTTTCTGCCAGAAATAATGCAGTATTTATAGACAGGAATCCCAACGGCTAGCTGGTGGCAGTCCCGGCGGTCCCACTAGGGGCCGCCAGGCCTATAAGGGGGCCGCCACTAGACTACGCTCATGTTTTTGTCTTTTTGTGGGAAATGTTGTATCTGGTATAGAAGCTTCTATTTTAGGAAGAAAACCAGATTCAAATTTTATTATTTAAACAAAACATTTTCTTTTATTGAAAAGTATTTTGTATTAATATTTGTTTTGTAAAAATGTAATGGTTAAGAAAAAAATATTTTCTTGATCACTAATCATGCTTAATGATTTGTTTGTACATTAAGTAATTAATCTTAGAAATATAATTTTATGATTAATAATTTGTAAACGTTTATTTTTATCGTAAACGTTTTTACATTTTGTTATTATCAAAACATTGAGAGGTCAAAAAATATAAATAACGTTTTTAGACATTATTTATATTAACAATCTCCCCCTTTTTGATAATGAAAAAATATAAACTCATTTTGTATAAAATTAAAAGTTTCAAATTATTAATGAGTTTTCATTCCATTTCTCCCCCTTTTTGTCGAATTAAAAAAGAATGATCGTCAAATTGTTGAAGATAGAAAGAAGTTGATGATATCAAGACTCCCCCTTGATGTATGATCCCCCTCGTTTGGGGCATCAAGGGATCTATCTTATGAAAATTGTTTGCTACAAAACAAAGTAAGAGGTACAAGTGCAAGACAAATATCTTTCAACAAGTAGCAATATAGCAATTTATGCAACAAAACATAAAGTGGCTTCATTCATTACTTAATAAGCTCATACAAGAAGCATTGATTTTAATTAAAGCTAAATACGAGATAAGAAAAATTCATACTATAATTATATGAATCATAACAAGATAAAGTAGATAATCATAAGATAAAGACATAATAAAGCATAGAGCTACACTAGTGGATTCTTGAAATGTAGAAGATGCCATTATTAAAAGATGGATGGTCGATTATTTAGGTAGATTAATCATATGAGAATGATTAATTAAAGAGGGAAAAGGATGAGGTTGGTGACACATGGTTTGGAGGGGTACAAGTTTGAGGTATAAGACGGGTGAGAAGAAATTGAATGAAGTTGATTTCATTTCTCAAGGAGTGGAATTGGTGTCTAGAATACTTGCAATAATGGCAAAAACTTAAGTGAAATTCAACTTGAGCATAAAAAGGAGGATGAATTGGTTACAGTGGTGGTGAAGATGGTACATGAATGTAGGCATTGGATGGGTTATTGTATGAATCAAGGATGGTGGAGATGTTGTGAAGTTAGTTGATCATTTGATCTCTTAGTGGATTATATGATGGTGGTGAAGGAGATTGAAAATGGAATCTTGGAGGATGTGGAGGTGAGTATTTTTAAGAGGAAGGTGATGATTTTAGAGTAGATGTCTTGCGTTTCCATACTTGTCTTACCGACATTCTTGGTTTTCTAGAGAAGTTTGGATGGTGGTTTGAGCAAGACATTGGTGATGAGAATGAGGATGATAATGATAAGAAGTTGGTGATGGTGAATGAAGAGGGAAGGATGAGTTAAATCATGGAAGTAAGAATAAAGAGTGGCAAAGCATGGTGTGAGTGACAAAAAGGTGCAAGGAGTGGTTTGGCTAATCAGGGAAATCCCAGCATGAGGCTATGTATAGGAAGGTCAAAGATGCAGAAAAAGAGGCGAACTTAAAAATTTCGTTCCCCCTGTTGGCGGTCCCATATTGTTGGGCGGTCCTAGATACATTGGGGGGCCACCTGATGTTTACGGGGGCCGTTTTCTGGAAAGAACAAAATTTTTCTAGTTTTTCCCTTTATTCTGTCCATTGATTTTAGCATCTTCCAAATTCAAGAATCAATCAATTTAAGCAAGAATATAGGATCCTACACTAAGATACAAATCATCTAGCATACAGTAATATTATACGCATGTTATAGTCTCCTAGAAGTAGTTCACATAGTAAGATGATAGGATGATAAAATTGAAAAGATCATCCAAGTCACATGAAATCGTTATTCAACAAACCCAGTAACAATATAAAGCATAATGTACCAGATAATATAGATAATAATAAGAATCTCTAATAGTTATGCAAACATGTTTACTTCCGTTTCCCACTCATCATGTCCTTGAGAGCTTGTCCAATTGATCTTAACCTTTCCCAGAGAGCATCTCGTTGTTGAGTTTGAAGGTTTATGGTTTTAGAGAGGTAAGAGTTTAAGTATTGACTTTCATGAGTAAGGTTTGACGGACTCTAGAAACATCATTGAACGAGGAAGAGACATTTTGAGAGGGAGAAGAATAGTTAGAATGAAACGATTCTTTATCATTTTCATCAATGGTGTCATCCAATAGACGAGATGAGGATGGATGATTTAGAGTGGTGGAAGAGGAGCTAGCATTTGAGTCACGAAGTCTTTCTTGCCATGATCTGATCGTGTCTTTCGCTCATAATGAGGAGCGAGGGGATACATGACTCAATCATGTGAGAGATAGTGATCAATTGCTAGTTCAGGAGACACAGACACAACATGTTTGAA
>BQNB010104586.1:0-23785 GCA_026074375.1 Tanacetum coccineum | reverse complement strand
CAAAGAAAACCAAGAACAAGACTATAAACCTTCAAAAACCAAACTTTTGATCTAAACTAATCAAGAAAACGCACACACAATTTAGCTAATTATCCTATGTGCTCTGATACCAATTGTAGGATATTGGAAATCATAACACAATCGAATGACTAGAGGATTAGCCAAGTTCTAGAGAGAGAAAGTGAGGGAGAGCTTTCTACAGTGAGAAAGTAAACTTGTATAAACGAAATGACTAACCCACATCTTCCATGGCATGGAAAAGGCTTTTATACTTATAATAAAACCGGCCTAGGGCAATTGGTAAAGGACTAACATGTTAGGTTTACTACCCGGCCCATTACCGAACGTTATACATTAACTACTTAACTACGAGCAACAATAAACGGTAAAATACACGGCGTGACCGAGTCTTTTTCTAATATCTAACAGTATTTTTATAAGTGTGCAAGGGTACCTTAATAGCTTCCACCCCTTCATCTGTGTCATTCCTCTTCATTCTCTTTCAATAAATTTGGCTGTTACTCCTCTTTACCTCAATCTTCATTGTCCTTCAATACCTTTGGTTGTTACTCTTGTCCTAATGAATGTCAACCTCAAAGGAATGTCAACCATCATCCAAGGAATAGCAAGCAATGGTATAAATGGCTGCATCTCCCACACATCTTCCATATCTGAAACGGAAACCAGGTTTAATTCACAACGACCACACCATGTCAACTAATGATAGACGCCCCACATGTGATATTAAAACCAATCACCTCACTCCCAATGAGGCTGCAGACACGAGTTCAGAGGTTGAAATCTTATCTGACATGCGTGTTACCAAAAGTGTAGTTGAAAGAAAGTTGGACATACCTGATAAGAGTTTAAAGGCTAATTCAGAAGTATTCTTGGACCAATTACGTCTGGATTTGACTGGAACAATAATTGTGATGCTTGGCAGGATGTGGGATGTAAGTGCAGTTACCGGCCGATACTTGAGCACGGATTTCGTCGTGTCAGATGCAAAGGTAAACCTCAAATGTTATATGCCCCTTTGTTGTGTATTTTTAAAACCCAACTTTGTTGCAAGGTAACATGATTCATTGCTCTGCAAAAGCAACTGTGGCCCATAATTTTCTAAGGCTTAAGGAAGGAAGCATCTATTCTGTCAAAATTTTTGCTATCAAACCTAACAAGGAGGAGTATCGGATTCTGAAGAACGATGCGTATATGCTTGAATTTGATGGGTCGACAACCATTAGAAAAGCTTCAGTGAAGGCAGATGGCTTTGTGAGATACCCGTTCCAGCTGCAGAATCTTGACGGTATTGAATCATCACACAACAAGTATTTGATTGGTAAGTTGCTATTAGTTTAATACTTTTCAACGTAGGTTATAATTGTATTGCGTTTAAGAGAATAACCAGTTATTTGTTTGGATGTTCTTGAACTTACCTTGCAGATGTTGCCGGTTATGTGACCAATGACGGGAGGACTAATCATTTAAAATCATACTCGAAGAATCTCGACTTCCACCTTGCTAATCACAAGTTAGTATCCTTTGCAGATATCCCACTTACACCTTATGGATGTGTTTTTAGATAATCAATCGTTCTTTACAACAGGGGCCAGTCTATCAGGGTTACACTTCGGGGTAGCCTTGGGGATGTGCTGATAGAGAAAAAAACCAAACAGACTGGTGTGTGCCCGATTATTCTAACTGCAACCTGTCCCAAGAAGTACAATAGTAAGTGAAAATAAATCCAACAGTTTTACCACACTTTCCAGAATAATTAGTTACTTTTAATGTGAATTTTGCCTTTCAGACAAGGTTTATCTGTCAAGCACTTCATCCACTCTTATTTACGATGATGACGCAATTCATGCAATTAAGGCTTTAAAAAAAGCAAACAGGTAGCATGTTTGAATAGTTATTGCATTTTTGCATATACCTGAAATCTGTCTGCCAGTGTTGTCGATCAGCAGACCTTTGGAACGTCTGTAGACTTCTCTCAACCTCGGGCTGGGACTCTTGAGAACCTCCTTATGTGGGTTCCAAATGTTACTGGGCCCTGTGTTTTGCTTAGTTGTTCCTTGCAAAACACATGTTTTGTTTAAAAACAGTAATACTATGCCTGTTATGTTAAATGAATGGTTCCTTTATGTTATTTCTGCAACCTTATATTTATTTAGTTCTGTTTCGAGCATGGATCTTTGACTGTCTAAGACATGCAACAATGAATAGACATAGCGATGTAAAAAAGACTTTGCAATGTAAAAAAACCTCTTTTTAAAAAAAGGTTCCTGGCTAAAGCATTTTCAGATTTTAAAAACATTCAAGTAATGAAAAACATTCAAGCTATGAAGCACATTCAGAATCTAAAAACATTTCAGCATCTACTATCCCTGTAATTGACAAGATCTAAAAACAATCTTGCCATAAGAAAATAGAAAAGAAAATACATCAAAGCATGGACTTAACAGGTGTGAAACACTTGAAACAATACACTTCATAGATTGGACCAAACAACAACAAGTAGAGACAGTGGTAGTGAACTGAGTATAAATCAGCATGCCCAAATATACCACTCGCATAACTAAATGGTCATACCAAGAATCCAATCAAGAAAATCTTTAATGAATGCTATTTACAAGAAAAACTACAACAATCGCCCATTTTCCAAATAAAGAACAACAAATTAAAACGAGCTAATTAGAGTACAAACCTGTATCAGGATTCTTCAGATTTAATCCCCAAATAACAGCAAAATCCACTTTCACGTTGCCATTGAATAATGAAGAAATGAAATGAACCAGTACAGTCATGTTTCGTCGCTTCATGAGGGCTACACCTATTAAAATACAGACGTGTAAACAGATAAAACAAGCAACACTCCCACTCCGCGAATACAGCTCATGCACGCCAAAACAAATGAAACACCAAAGACCACTAAAACCATTATCATATCTCCACATCTCCATCCTCTCTAAAGTTTAGAGCGTTTTTGTAAACACACATAACCGGAGGCCAATTCCTATCTACATATAAGCTTGAAACAAACTACAGACCTTAATGCAATGTGTAAACCAACAAATGGGAATGAAAAAATGTACTAAATACAAAAACTACGCTTCCGTCACTTATTCTAACTTTTTATCCTATATTAATTGCAGACCATGAGGCAATATGGTACAACATGGATAAAACTTTACCTTTAAACAACTATTATCACACCACAGCAACGCTAAAATTCAAAAGGCCAACACGTCGAAATTCTAGTGGAGCTACTAAATTAGAGCATAACTACATATACAGCCGGCTACCACCTATACAATTAACTACATTGCCCATCTTTTAAGGAAATCCTACATAACCTATGACACTTGAGATAGAACTACAAACCAAGGCCAAACACTCATTAAACTGGATCTCAATATAATTATATATAAACCATAACCAAATGTAACGACAATAACAAAATGTATTCATTTATTTCGTTCAAAACATTACAACTTTATTTTAGATGTTAACATGATAACATCTCAAACCCAAACTCTTACTTATTCATAAACCTAACAAAACACCACAAACTATGAAATCCTACACTGTTTCTCCCATGTAAGCTGCATACTCAGCCTTCAAACGCATCCCAACATGGGCACCTGCCAAGAGTTATTCTAAAACTCCAACCCTCGCAGGATCCTGTGCAACCATCCCCCTCATGTATTCCAAAGGCTTCAATACATCTACACGTTGTCCTAACGCCTCCAATTCAGCAATCAACCTCCGATCCTTAGTTATACTCACCCTAATGGTAGAACAAAGCTCATGCAATAAGTCAATAAAAGATTCATCTATATCCCGTACTCGACTAAACACGACCTTCATCTTATCTTCAAGCCGAGATGAATTGGCAACCTCACTTAACTTATCTAGTATATAAAGAGCAGCCATTGTCAAAAACCTAAATCAAAGAGTATAGATGTGTCTATGATATGGAAAGCTAAAATAGAATTCCGATTTAAATAAGCAATCATAGAAACTCAAAAGGCATCTCAGTAAAAAGTAACTGCTCAGCCTCATAATCATTATTACCTATGCAAAGAATTAAGCCATGGATTTAAAGATACTAATGACAATTAACTAAGCCTCAAACTATTCCCTAACCCTTTGCCTTTTGTAACTGCAGTTACCTAAACATGGTAAAACATTCAGAGTCGATATGCCAGATAACTATAGTTTAATTAACAACTATAAACCTGATGTCTCTCCTAATAAAGCCAAAGGAACATACCAAATTCTGCAACAATTTATCTGCCACCCATACACCAAGTTACACATTTCCAACACCACACATTCATGAATCAAGCTAAACAATTCACGGTTAGTGTGGCAATCACACATATACCATAACTTACTACTCATTTCCAACACTCCACCTCCATAAGGACATATCTATAAACAGCAAGAACAAACCAAATTCATCCATTTCTATAACTGCACATAGAGGACCCAAGATTATAAAGTTGGGCGCAACACAACAAATTAAATTCTTAATATTACAGAATGACATAGGCTTTAAATAACACATTAAGGCACTGCCAACTGTTACATACTCTGGATGTTACAATTAATCCAAACAAACAACCAATTCCCAAAACTCTCTAACCCAACAAATAATAAGATTCTTACTTCTCATTATTCACCCCGTTTAATTTTGACAAACCTCATATCGTTATGCAGATCTATACCTTTGTAACAAAGGAAAGTTGATAACAAAAATTCAAATACAATTCCACGCGCTCTGTTTACTCGATCAAAGCCAAAAACACGTAAACATAAATCGATAACCAAAAACAAAAACAACATGGAAATATAGATTAACATCATAACATTTCCATTCATTAAAACAAGTGACACCCTTTGAGTTTCCAAGCTTCATACAAACTAAAAACAAAGACTAACATGCCAAACAACTAAACATACTAATACCATCACAACCATAACAAAAGACAAACAATCACACAATCCCCTGCCCTAAACACCATCATGCTCACCATCTAAGATCTCTACATTGTTCCTTTGGCTTTCAATCTCTTCCAAGGCTTTATTAATCACCTCATGCAACGCCAATAGCTTACTCTTTTCACCACGCTTAGCATCCTTAGCAGCCAACAAGCTATCATGCACCTCATCTTGATCCTCCATAGCTTGAAGTTCTGCAATAACAGCAGTCGTCCGAGCAATGCAACTCCTAATAACATTGGCTTCATCCCGCATTCGGTTCACAACGGCAGGTTTCAGCAACCTTTTGAACAAGAAAAAATTTCATATACTTCGGAACATCAGTTTCACCACTGAATGCGATCAAATCGTCTATCACACGCCTTGCAACAAAGTTACCGGGTCCAGTAGCTGCCATTTCAAACAAAATCGAGTGGAATTGTTTTTGAGGAGTTGTAAAAGAGCAAATCAAAGTAATGGATAGGATTGATGGTGGAAAGAGTGATGAATGGAGAAAATATATGGGGGTATATAAGCACAAAGTAACACTTAGGATGGTATTTATTAACACACTAATGTACTAATAAACAAAGGGATATCCAACAGCCAGCTAGTTGAATGTCAGCATCCTATATCTTTTCAAATCCTAACCTGACATTCAGACATTGAATTGCAAAAGAGCTTAAGCACATTATCTAATCAACTATGAATGAAGGTAAACTTACATTACAGACCTTTGGACCCCTATAGATAATATCTCTCATTTCAATGCTCAAGAAATCTATATTCTTGACTTCTAATACAAATATTGGACAAGATGGGAAAGTCCATAGTTACTGCGGTCTAAGGCTAGCAGATATACCTATAGCCGGCGTAGGTAAAGACACACAACTAACATATTCTTCCATTAAAATATATTATACATATGATCTAGATGTAGAAGTAATTGAATCACTTAAACATCTGATCATATACATTTAAATCAAACAGGAACATCTTCAGCTTTAAAGTACGCACATACCTGTGTAAGGAGGAGGCCCAAAGGTATTCACTTTACCAAATAGTTCTAGAAATATATATTTTTCTTAAATAATATGCATTCTCAGGGTGTTGTGTACATAAAATGAATATTTCATGCAACATGGTTCGATCTCATAAAAGTCGTTACATATGCAGTTAAAAAACCACCCAAAGGGGCAGCCCTGACCTCTTCAGGTAATTTTACAACGCGCTAACTAAAATTACACTATCTTTGCATGTCCATTGATTGATATTGATTCCATGAAAATCATAAATACTACGGATGCAGGTGCTCCTGTTGTTTATCATAACCTAGGCCCTCCATTACACCAGTGCTTTATGTGTAATGCCACCATGTGGTACAATAAGAGAAGTAAGAAGAGCCAAAAGGCTGTAACTCTAACTTTCTCTCTTTACTGCTAGGAAGGTTAAGTGCTACTACCCAGGTTCAATGACACACCTCAGCCATTAAAAAATTACTAGATTATAATGATCTTATAACATTAAGGTTTAAAGATCAGATCAGAGTATACAATAGTATGTTTTGTTTCACATCTTTTAGAGCCAAAATAGACCATTCAGTTAATTCAGAAAGAGGACCATACACATTCAGAATAAATGGTCAAATTTATCATAGAATGGGTTCCTTTCTTCCAGCAGAAGACGCTCCCCTGAGGTATGCACAACTGTACTTATTTGACACGCAGAATGAAATTAGGAATAGGATGTCGGCTTTCATAAGTAAAGAAACACCAAAAACAGTCGACAAAAACATAGTGGCCAACCTGATAGAAATGTTGGACCAGACTAGTGCAATGGCCAAATCATTTTGAATGGCAAAGGAGTGGTGTCGTTCACATGGTGATGCTAACTTCGAGTTTAGGCTGCTAAGCGAGAGAACAACAACAAGACAATACAACGCACCTACTGTATCTGAAGTATCAACTCTCATCATAAATGATTTTGGAGACGGCCTTCCTACTAGGGATATAGTAGTCAACAAGAACAACACTGGCCCATAACGCATTTCAAAATTACACCCAAGCTACATGGCGCTGCAATACCCTCTATTTTTTCTGTTTGGCGAAGATGGATGCCATGAATACATACCTTATCATATTAATGGAGGCATTCGGAAAACAAAACATGGTTATGTAACCATGAAAGAGTATTATGCCTATATAATTCAGCAGCGACAAAACCAAGGCCCTACATTGTTAAGAGGAGGCAGGCTATTTCAATAGTATTTGGTTAACGCCTTCATGGCTATTAAAGAACAAAGGCTTAACTGGACACAAAACAACCAAGACACGCTCTGCGTAGATTTGTATCACAAACTTTGCGATGCTGTGACAAGTGGAGACATAAATGCAGTTGGACTTGGAAAGAGAATAGTTTTGCCTTGGACTTATATTGGCAGTCCAAGATACATGATGCACAACTATCAAGACGCAATGGCTCTATGTCAGACGTACGGTAATCCAGACCTGTTTCTTACTTTCACTTCAAACCCAAAATGGCCTGAGATTGCTGAGATGTTGGCTTACATACCGGGTCAGAAATCTCACAATCGGCCAAAAGTAGGGACCCGAGTTTTTAAAATGAAACTGGCAGAACTTTTAGAGGATCTTACCAAACACCATATTTTTAGAAAATCTTGCCCAGGTAATGTATATCATTTCATAAAGTCAAAAAGTCGCTTCGACTAAGTTTTTTAATACTACCTGCTAACTACGTTATACTCCATTTCAGTTGTATATGTAATAGAGTTCTGATAAAACTAAAACTTATAGCTCAGATTGCTTAGATCTTTTTATCTAGAATAATAATAACAATGAACATAAAGAATATGCATAGCGGAAATAGCATAATAAACAAAGTTAATTAACAAGGTTTTTCTTTATTAACACTCCAAGCCCCAATATTATTTGATCAGAATAATACGGTTACATCAATAAACTGTAACATGATCAAGTTACCTTGAGGCTAAACACTACATATGGCGTCTACATTCTCACGCCTGGAACACACACACACACACACATTTAGGTACACTATGGAACTTACGACTTGTACACCTAAACCTAATAACCTGTATCTCTTTATATAATAGAGATATTAGGTTTTACAAAGGATAAGTATTAGGAAACAACTAAATCTTCCTAACTTTTATAATAATCTTCTATAATCTTCCATCATTTGAAGAATTCCTCCTTTGTCTTTTAAGTCCTTCATCTTTCATATGTTTTGTCTTATCAACTTAAATGTAATTCCCAACAGTCTTCACCTAGTTCATAATGACAAAACCAAAATAAGTACGAGCTTCTTCCCCTTAAGCTAATATATATGAAAGAATAGAACTATACCACCAAGGATCTACAAGTTGCAAATCATCTTTGTAACGTCTTCTTCCCCTTTTTGTCATAATCAAATAAGAGACTAAAGTATGCAACTTTGATTTCAACAACCACAAACTACTATCATACTTCTAATCCAGCATTCCAACGACTCAAATTACCCTCCATGACGCGCCTTAAGATAAATGAACTTGAGCAGTAGAAAGTTAAACTAGCAGTAGTAATAATGACTTACAGTAGTAAAAACCTTCACCTCATGTGGTACATGTAAATGGTTAAATATTTTAACAATAAGCTTCCCCTAAAACCCATATGTTAACCATTTCATGAATCTTCAATTCTGTAGGCTCTATGTAATGATTACTGATGAAGAAAACTAAGTATAACGAACTTGATGCTGAAGTAGAACAACCTAAAATTGTGTCTTATATCTTGTACTATCCACGTGACGTCAAACTCATACCAAGACCAAAATATAAGTAGATCGCAACATCTTGACAAAATCATCATCTTCTATGAGACACTGAGCACTGCAACGTAACTCCTTTAAGTGATAGCAAACGTGCGCATTGAGCACCATAAGAGAAATCACACATTGCTAGATTTTGCAAGTCTTCATCAACACCGTATAAGCACGAACAAGTTATCTTCAAAATCATCACTAACACTGACTTTTAAGATATGATAAGAACACACACCTGTGAAACTTTACTTCAACTTTAAATAAGTGATAAACAATCGTCTCCGTAATCAATTCTTTCAATTAATTCCAAAACTAGCCTTTTTCTATCTAAACCAATCCGAGATCCAAAGTGTGTGTGTTATCCGATATCTGATAGAGCTAGCAGTATTAAATCCATACCCAAGCAGTATTAACCAATCTGCTTTTTTAATGTTAGCAGTACAAACTTAATAAGCCATAACCAAAAGGAACAGTAGTAACTGCTTTTCTAAACCTAGCAGTACTAATAACCAAGTAGCAGTATTAAGTGTACAATTTGAAAACCCTAGCAGCAAAAAGTATATATAGCAGCATTAACAAAACCGGCAACATTAATCATCATATATATTAGCCGCAGTAACACCTTTGAATCTTAGCAATACTAATACCATATATGGGAATAATCCCATCTATAAAACTGAACCTCATTAGATACTTCCTGCTTTTCATAATCAATATCCATAAATTAATCTGCCATAAAACATGACAACCATTCCTTATCATCACTTGAAACTAAGTTGCCATCACTCTACTTTTTGAACACACCTGATGCTGCTCCTTCTTGATATCTTTCAAGACCTTGTCATGATTGTAGCAGATATAAACCAAAAATCCTACATCGTTCTTCAGACCTGTATACAATACATACTATCATTTTCATCATGAGATCCTATCAGCCATGTTTGATACCCTAACGCTATCTCCATTAATGAAACATGTCTCATCATGGATTGAATTAGGGTTATTCAGAAACCCTAATCGTTTTATATCATACTGCTGCTGCTATTAAAGTTTAGCAGTATTAACTCCAAAGAAACTCAAATATGAACGACAACAATAAAGGAATCTAAATCAATCACGAACAAAAAATATTCACTTGTTAATATGTCTCCAATAAACCTGGTATACTTGAATGCGGAATGAATCAGTCGAATAAAGAGCATACCATAACAGAATTTTATAGCATATGAACAAGAGATGAATAACCAGATCAATGATTATAAAACCCTTGATAAATCGATGATCGTACATGATGAATCTATTCAGCAACATAATCATGAAAGCCTAAACTCATCTTTTTCTGCTTTTACGAATTAGGGTTTGAAAACCCTAGTTTCATTGAATTCACCTTTAATTGAAAACAAAAAACTCGATTATAAAACCTTCTGAATCCTAGATCAAGAGCCCCGTGGCTTTAATACCACCTAATAAAACTAAAACACATGATAGTTCTTGGATCGTTTATAGCTCAGATTGTTTAGATCTTTTTATCTAGAATAATAATAACAATGAACATAAAGAATATGCATAGCGGAAATAGCATAATGAACAAAGTTATTCAACAAGGTTTTTCTTTATTAACACTCCAAGCCCTAATATTATTTTATCAGAATAATACGGTTACATCAATGAACTGTAACAAGATCAAGTTACCTTGACCTTGAGGCTAAACACTACATATGGCGTCTACATTCGCACGCCTGGAATACACACACACATATTTAGGTACACTATGAAACTCACGACTTGTACACCTAAACCTAATAACCCGTATCTCTTTATATGATAAAGATATTAGGTTTTATAAAGGATAAGTATTAGGAAACAATTAAATCTTCCTAACTTTTATAATAATCTTCTATAATCTTCCATCATTTGGAGAATTCCTCCTTTGTCTTTTAAGTCCTTCATCTTTCATATGTTTTGTCTTATCAACTCAAATATAATTCCCAACAAGTTCTAAAAGCGAGGCCTCCCGCATGCACATATACTCCTGTGGCTAGAAGAAGAATTTAAGTGTAGGACGCCTGATCAAATCAACGATATAATCTCAGCAGAGCTACCATATCCAACAAACGATCTAGACGCATACAAGGTGGTTTCAGAATTCATGTTACACAGACCATGCGGGGCAAAAGTAAAACACGCTCGTTGTAACAACGAGGGAAAATGTTCAAAACATTTTCCCAAAAAGTTCCTTGCAGAGACCATTATCAATGAAGATGGATACCCTGTTTATCGTCGTAGGGATAATAAAATCACCCCCATCAAAGGAAAATTTACCTACAACAATAAACATGTGGTTCCTCACAATCGGTATCTGTTGCTCAAATACCACGCACACATAAACTTTGAATGGTGCAATAGATCTAAAGTTATTAAGTACTTATTCAAGTACTTAAATAAAGGTCCAGATAGAGCAACTATTTCCATCCAAGAGAATGTTAAAGCCAGTGCTAATGGGGCATCTGACTAGATTATGGTAGTCAATGAAATAAAAAACTACCTAAACTGTCGGTTCCTGTCTCCATGTGAAGCGGTGTGGCGTCTATTTTCATTTGACATCAACTACGCATACCCAACCGTCATGCAGTTGAATTACCATTTACCAGAGCAAAACGCGATCACATTGCGCGACTCTAAAGAATTGCCAGCTCTACTAGAAAGGGAATGCATCAGCATTACAATGTTCACCGATTTATTTGAGTTAAACAAGAAATATCCGGAGGCCAGAGAATATACCTATGCTGAATTACCGCAACACTATGTGTGGCACGCAAAAGACAAAAAATGGAAGCGACATAAACAAAAAAAATGCACAGGCAGGATTGTTTATTCGACCCCTGCTTCTAGAGAATGATATTTTCTGAGAATGTTATTGAATGTTGTTAGAGGGGCTCGGTCTTTTACCGAATTGAAGATGGTTAACAAAATAAACTATGCCACCTTTAAAGCAGCATGCTTTGCGTATGGCCTGCTGAACGATGACAAGGAATGGACACATGCTATCACAGAGGCAAGTTTTTGGGCGATGGCGCCACAACTGCGCGAGTTATTTGTTACAATTTTGTTGTTCTGTGATGTTAGTAGACCACTTAAACCATAGGAAGAGAACTGGGTCCGATTATCATAGGATATCTTAGATAAAAAACAGAAACATTACATATATCCTGAGCTAAATCTGTCAGATGAACAAGTTAGAAACTATTGCCTACTAAAAATCCAAGATCTTTTAAATACGCATGGCAAATCTTTAACAGATTTCAAAGATCTTCCATAACCCAATCCAAAGCTGCTAACAAACCTAGACAACCGTTTGCTCAGAGAAGCACTCGCCTTTAATGCAAATAAGAGTAAGGTTGAACATGAAAAGCTTACAAATTATTGAATCTGTGCACAATGACATAGGACAATTTTGCTTCATCCATGGACCAAGAGTATCATGGAAAACTTTCTTATACAAGACCATAATCGTAAGATTAAGATCAGAACAAATGATTGTGCTTGCTGTCGCCTCTTGAGGTAAGATCTTTAATACATATCTACTGATTGGTTTAATCTTAAAAAATTATATTACAGTGCTTATTACAATCTTTAACTTATTAATAACTAAGATTCATTGTAAAATTAGAATAGGCATTGCATCACTGTTATTACCAGCAAGCAGAACAACTCATAGCAGATTTGTTATACCACTAAAGCTAATGGAGAATAGCACATGCGGTATCAAACAAAATACCCATTTAGCAAAACTAATGCAGCACGTTCGGCTAATAATTTGGGAAGAGGCACCCATGACTCAAAGATATGCTTTTGAAGCATTAGACAAGACGTTACGAGATATATTAGGATATAAAAATCCAGCCAAAAGAAACCGTATTTTTGGAGGAATGACGGTATTACTGGGAGGAGACTTTTGACAGTTCTGCCAGTTATTCCAAATGCTAAAAGACCAGAGGTAATTCAGGCTTGCCTAAACCAATCAGAGTTGTGGAAATATTGCAAGGTTTTCACGCTTACACGAAGAATGCGTGTAAATGAATACGCTTGCAACGGAGAAATTGATAATCGAAAACAAGATTTCAATAGATGGGTGATAGCTGTGGGTGATGGGAAATTACCAGCTAAAAAAAAGGAATCGGAGGATGAGCCAACATGGATTGAGATTCTAGAAGAATTTCTTATCAAATCATAGACCTCTCTAGTTGAGCAGATTATCGCAGAAACATATCCCATTTTCACTTCAAGGCAAACTGATGGTGACTATCTTAAAGAAAGAGCAATTCTAACCCCAAGAATGATGATGTTGATGCAATCAACGAAAACATGTTCAAAAAATTAGGAGGGACACTTGTTACTTACAATAGTGTAGACGAAATCTGTAAAGCATCCATAGATATTGCAGATCAACACAACCTATACCCAGTCTAGTTCTTAATTTCATTAGATTTTTAAGGAATGCCCCCTCATGCCCTCTGCTTAAAAAGGGAACTCCCAATAATGCTCATTCAGAATATAAAACCAAGTCAGGGTCTGTGTAACGGCACGTGACTCATCATCACTGATCTTGCCTAATTTTTTATTCATGCTAAAATCCTAACTGGATCACATGTAGGAGACAATGTCATCATACACAAGATTGTGATGTCATCTACAAAATCAAAATGGCCATTTATATTGAAACAAAGACAATTCCCAATCAAGCCGTGCTACGCAATGATAATTAATAAAAGCCAAGGGCAATCTCTAAATTATGTCGGCCTCTATTTACCAAACCCTATGTTTAGTCATGGTCAGCTTTACGTGGCGCTATCTAGGTTCACAAGTCCTAACGGGCTAAAGATCTTAATGATTGAAGATGAAGACAAGGAATTAAAGAATCACACAGGCAACATTGTTTTTAAGGAGGCCTTCAATAAAGTTTCTTAGGATAACTACCTACATAAGACTGCTGTTTAATTTATTGTAGTTGTTTTTAAGGAGGCCTTCAATAAAGTTTCTCAGCACCATAACAGTTGCATTCTATAAATTGTAGAAAACTAAATGCACAACATACGCCCTACATAGATTCCATAACCATTTTCTACAGAATGATCATAAACAGAAAGAAAGCATTATAAAAAATAAAGACATGACACTGCAAAACATACCTTCATATACAAGAGTTACTCACTACAGGCAATATCCTGATACAATGCTTCTGAATCAACCTGTACATGTAAAAAACAAATTTTAGTTGGCTAATAAATAAAAATTATTAGATACAAACTGCAATTGCACAAACTAGAAACCAAAGAAAAAACATCCACGTGGAAAACTCATCTACCAGCAATACCATTTACCATGTCGCTAAATCTACATATTGCACTCACCAAACACCAAGTGACGGATAATAAAAAACACCGAATACAACATCTAAGCTACATAAGCATGACTAAAGCGTGGAAACAACTTAAGCTTGAACCAAACAATATAAAAACCTACGAACGACGCTAACGGACAAAATCTAAACCTGCAAATGAACCCATACAACAAACCCGTATTTCCAACACAAGAATATTACTTGAATTATCATTAAAGTAATTTATTATGACAATAAAAATCCTATAAGGAAAAATACATATATTGACACCAATTATTGGATCCTTACCATTTAGTTTCACCTCAGTTCGTAACCAATAAAGAAGAGAAAGGTTCAACATAAAACTGCCTTCTTGCATTTCACATATCAAAACCTTAAATCAACAGATCTCAAGTAAAAAAGAAAACATTACTGCACAAAGTGATATTATAAACAATCGGCACATCTATTGATGGGTCCATACCATGAGCTAATTTTGAACATCCCGAAGATATGAATACTATGAAACCAAAACAAAGTGTTACGACCGTCCTCTGCAATGGTATCCCACAACATGTATACCTTAGGTCGTTTACAAAACTTGGATCAAATAACTTATCATAGGAGATTTCACTTACAATAACCCTAAAACTGTCCTTTGCAACTCCTAAACAGGAACAAATTAACGGACAAAAGGGCCTTAATCCATTCCTCACATCAAAAGCTTACATCAACTATTCTTTATCATTCACAACTCATAAATAATAACAAATTAACAGTCATAAATAGCTTAAACCATTTCTCACCTCAAAAGCTTAAAGCTACTAATCTTTAAAGTAAAAATCAAACCTTTTGATCACATGTTCAGATAACAAACATCCATTCAAAACATAAAAATTTAAAATTTTAAAAACTAAAACATAGAATAAGATCATAGCATTCATATTTCATTAAAAACCCCATTGACATAGTTCAAACAAGCTTCAACTACAACTAGTACAAAACATAAGCTAGAAATAAAAAACATTAACATTAGTAGACCATTATCATTAGACCTAGAAACTACCCAGCTCCAGTGCCTACTCTGAGTTGATTGCTGCATCCATGATGTCCAAATGACCTTCAAAGGTTCTGATCTTCCCCTCGGTGTCTTCAATCCTCTGTTTCAAACCCATAATCTTCCAACCCATTATCCGTTTGCTATCCCTCAAGCAACCTAAACTGTCAGCATACTCGAATAGATCATTCATAGCTTCCATTTCAGCAATCATTGCATTCACCTGACCTAAAGCAGTCTTTGCAACATACACTTCATCACAGAGGACCCTTATCAAACGCCTGGACTCAGAAATTTCTTGCAAGATAAAAGCTTTCATGTATTTAGGGGTTTCAGTTTCACCACTACACTCAGAAATTTCATCTATAGCACGCCTTTCCATAACATTTAAAGATCCAGAAGCAGCCATTGAATCAATTAACTAAAAAATGTAGGTGAGAAGTTATGTGTGAGAAGATGTGATGAATGATCAAGATGATACCAAGTGGTGGTATATATAGACGAATTATGTGGTTGTGGTAAAGAGGATTAATGTGAACCATCATGACACTAGAAACTTAGCCGGCGAAACTGAAAGGCAATGAATACACCGTCAAATCTAATTAAGAGGGATAACCAAAAGAAGAACCCTAAACCCTTACACTCCTGAAAAAACACAAACCAAAATCCCCTTGGTTTCCAAATTACACAAACTAGTACAACCCTCAACTTGACCAATCATTTCATTAACAAACTACAAACATAAGACCCGACTTTATGCTAACAATCATTAAAATAAATAGCCATCGTGAAATCTAAACCGAAAATTCGCACGTAAACTTCAAAAATATAAACTTACAATAGTCCGGTGAAAACAGTAGCTCTAAACTTACAAACCACATACACAATCACAAGTTTGAGCCACATAACGCACAATGAAAAGGGCCGCCATGCATTGTTCATAATAACATTATACCTAAAATGGTGACACAACAATGTTTACACTATAAAATAAGGCTATATATATTAACATTAAAAAAAGTGCATGACCAAACTTAATGATAAACATATCAACAGATCATTGCGCAACAATCAGTTACACACAACACTATGCAAACAAGAAGTAGAGTCATCCCGTGTGCATCACACGGGTCTGAAGGCCTCGTAGCTAGATATTTGACATTATAATTATTTATTGTTGCCGCTACACTAAGAAAATAATGTGACTAGGCATACTCTCAAAACCATAAGATCATTCTTAAATTTAATTTGAGCCACATAAATTCATCCCAAATTTTTGGTAGTTTCATTTAAGCTTCATTTTACCCACGTTTGTATATAACTGAAAGTGAGGATAAGTACAAAAGACATGAGTTATATCTACTTTGAACTAACTTGCAGATAATGTTGGGCACTTTAATTTTGTAAAACTTTTGGTTCCACATTGTTTACCAGTTCACTATATAAGTGCCAATATCACATTGCTTTGTTTATTCACATCAAACCCTAAATACAATAATCATCTAACTTCAAGAAAAATGGCAAATAATGAAAACCAGGTGATTTGTTCTTCTTATTTTCTTTAGTTCTACTTATATTCTACTTTTTAGCCCTTTGTTAGAAACCCTAAATACTTATCCTCACTTTCAGCCCCTTGTTGGAAAGCCAAAATTTTACAGCTTTTCCAGCCCTTTTTCTTTTTACTTTCTCTTCAATTAAGAATTCAAATTCAAAAATTACATATTTTCTTCTCTACTTGTGTCATTTTGATCTTATTTAGCAAGTAGGTGTTGGGATTTAATAACTAGGTAAACCATTTACTACAAGTACACATCGGATTGGATCTTGTTTGATATCAAAAATTAACACACATTTATAAATAAGAAACACTAACCTTTGTTTAATGACAAAGTCAATTAAACGAGATATTGATCTTGAAACGAGTGATTAAATTATCACCTCTATGGTTGCATACACAACACGCCGAACAAGTACGTAACAATGCTAGTCGTAACTTCACGAGCTTCAAACACCGATGGTGTATGCTTGATTACTTGAACCGAAAACCAAACAACCCTTGTATGCTTGAACCGAAAATCACAAACCCTAATTAGGGTTTTTACCGAAATCGGTGGAAGGAAAAATCGATGAACCGAAAACCCTAAGTTAGGGTTTTGTTGTTGTCGAATGAATGGAGAACAAGGATCACCTTAAAACCCTAGGAGAAGGTTTAATGTTTTTGAATAAGGAAGAACAAAAACCACCGAAAACCCTTTTGAGGTTTAATCGAAATCGCTAGGGAGAAAAAAGGAAAAATCAAAAACCCTAATAAAGTGAAATTCGGTTGAGTATTGGGGATGAATGAATAATGAGGCTAGGGGTGGGTGTTTATATAGGCACCAAACTCTAGTCCTAGATAAACTAGGAAACCTCTTAATCCTTATCACAATCCACCTCCTCATTCCTTATCTCTAGAATTGTATCCAAAACCCCTTCTAGATCCCTCTAGGTGTGCCGCCTCAATTATGGTCAAGCACCCCTTAGGTTCAATTTTTATCAAGTTAAGATCCTTTCGGTATCATATTTAAATAGTTGTTAAGATTTAGATTATAAAAGACACGGTAAACTAACGTTTATTTAAATTATACGTAAGCATATTAAAACCTTAATAATTAAGTAAATATATATTAATAAGTATTAAACTATACTCTTCTTGTTTAAATGTGTGCCCCTAGTCGCTCACGTATATCTGTCTAAACATGCTTAACCGATCCCGAAACTCACCAACACTCCCACGTTGGAGAAGGCGAGTACCATACTCCCATTTACATTTATACCAGCAATGGAAACGTCTAGCAACACTCGCATTGCCATAAACTAGAAATACTTGAGATGTTGTTTCAAGAAAAACTCTTAACTCAATGGTTATGTAATTCTTGCTTCCATCATCCTTTTGTTACAGATACCGTTAAACCATAGATATGGATCCTAACTCATTCCATATAGTTTAACTATTTAGTTTCTTGTTATCAAATTTAATTTAGATATACCAAATGTAATTAAGAATCATCTTAAATTACCCTTTGGGTACGGCCATACAATTCTTTATTGAATAGAAGTGTTGTGGATGCTGCTTCACATTACTTTAGTATTGCGAAGATACTTTAAAACGTTCTTAATAGCTGTCTAGTAAAGATCACCTGGATTCTGTCGAAACTGGCTTGTTATGTTCTGAGCGAACGTAACATCAGGGCGAGTGCATCTCATAGCATACATAATAGATCTCACAGATGAGGCATATGATATATTTTGCATGCACTTCACCTCGGTAGGTGTTGAAGCACCTTGAGATTTACTCAATTTTAGCTTTTCTTGCATGGGGATACTTCTACATTTGGAATTCTCCATGTAAAATCTTTTTAAGATTTTCTCAATATAAGCACTTTAACACAAACCAATTAACTGCTTGATCTATCTCTGTAGATCTTGATTCCAAGAATATATGCAGCTTCTGATAACATCAAATATTTAATACTTTTTCATATCAAATTCTCATGTTTATTGCATTGCTTTATATCGTTTTAGTACTTAATTCGTTAATATTTTATATTTTAGGTAATTTGGGCAATGGAACCGAAAAAATGCGGAAAAACGGCTTTTTATATCAAAATCCGCATTATTCATGAGTTATGGCGTAATTAATACATTGGTTACGCCGTAACGTTGCTGACGAAGAGATTACGGCGTAAACGCCTTTGGGTTACGCCGTAATCAGATATTTATTACGAATATTTGGATGCTTTGAAGACAATCATTTAATTAATACGAAGATTCGGTGCTGACGAGGCTTTACGACGTAACCGTAATCTATTATTATGAAAATTATATGGTCGCTGACTAAGGGTACGACGCAACGTGATTATTAATTACGTCGTAACTAACATTATCTCTTAAAGAAGGAAAGCCGCGTTAGAAGTTTACGGCGTAACGTCAGATAATTTTCGGCGTAACCACGTCGGGGAAGTTATGCCGTAACCATATCAATTACGGCGTAAAGTATGATTCATCACAGGGACGTATTATGTGCAATTTACTACAAAGTTTCACTTTACACCATGAAGTTCAGGGACTAAACTCGTACCAACCTCAAACTTCAATTATCTATTATCTTAAAAGATTCAGCTCCTAAATTTAATGGGGCTGTGTCATGAATAGCTTATAAGCCTGATGGTTCCAGAATCATTACGCCTTATTGAATTTGCAGTTAAGCCGGTGGGGAATGCAATTAGCTGAAATTGAATTCACAGGAAGGGGAAGGGTTGATTCAATGCGCAGGTATGCATTCAATGCGCATGGGAAGGGGAAAAGGGTTCATGAAGTATTTGATTGACATGGTTACCGATTGTTGCCCACAAACAAAATCTTTAAGATCGATCAATATTTGATCTTATGTGCATCAAGATTTGATCTTTTTGATTAAAGATTGTAAACCCATGTTAATTACCTTAGCAACAATCAAACCCATAAAAAATCATTGCTTTATAACCAACAACCATCAATATTGTTCAAGATTCATTTTTTTTACTTGCAGATATGAAGGTACAGGGGGAATAAATAAAGTTGCTCACGCGACAGCAGATGCAACAGGTAATGATTGCAATTTCCTTAAACAATTTCTTTTGTCATGGGTTATTGATTAAGCCTTAATTTTTTTTGCAGGTGGGGATGTACCCTGATGTTTAGAAATTTGTCATTGTGGTCATGATCGTTGATGGTGTTTCCCCTAAACGAATGTACGTAAGGTTCAAAAGTGGAGGGAAAACCGTTTAAAGGTAACTTAAGCATTGTTTTAAATGGCTGATTACTATTGTGTTTTTAGATACATCACATGTGCAGACATTTTAGTGGTGGATGTGACCATCAGGGATTGCCAGTAGAAAGTTCTTGTCAGTGTATTAAGTTGACGTACTTCCACAACTAATAGATTATCTTAGTGTACAAAACACTGTGTTGATCTCTTTATATCAAGGTTATTGAATTTTTTTGTTGCTTGGTGAGAATGGTTGTGTTGTTAAGAGATCTAGGGAATGAGAATTTGTTGGGTTCGTTGGCAAACACGCATTCTTTTTACGTATATAATTAGTTAAGGGGGTGTTTGATTAGCATTATTAAGCGATGATCATGATAGAAATAAGTGACTTCTTAAGGAACGATAGCAAATACATCGGTAGGAACGATTGCTCCATGAGAGGAGGAGCAGGTAGAATGGGGATTTAGGTTACTTTAAAACCTCATTTTCGCATTAAGCGACCAGTAAGATTTCAAGTTTAGGTTTTTTTTATGACGTGGGTATCAATTACAATGAGAGAGTGTCTGTGTTGCATATACACAAGATGCAGTTTGATTTCTGAGTGCGGGGATGATGGATGGGAGTTGGAAAAGAGAGTAAAGAATACCAGTAGAATTAAGTCGCTTTAAGGAGGTGTTTGCAGCAGGATAAAAATCAAAATGTATATTTGAATTGATTGTTTTCTGTATATATCACCTTCAAGTCATCGGTAGTTGTATTGCTATATTGAAATATGAAAGGAAAACAAAAACTTGAGTCTAGAATAGTGAGGGTTGCTTGATAAACAAGTACCAAATGATTGTTTACCTCTAGAGAGCGGAAATTGTACAAGAGTCATTTGTCCAATGGATTGCAATTGTCGTGTGGCTGTTGTGACTGTGTAAAGTCTCGACCTGAGCTTTTGATTCAATATCCAACATACTTACATGAAGTAGAGACTACAAGCTTTTTTACTACTTATCCTAAACTAAGGTTTTCTATTTTTGTTAGTTTTTTATGGCGAGCGTTAAACAAAGTTTGATTAAAAAAACACACAAATGACACGTTTTGGGAAAATAGATGATATGTGAAAGTAAAAGTTAAAGTCTCCTAATTTAGGATAAACAGTAGGTTAAATAGGAAATATTAGCATACTATAAGATAATCGGTTGTAACCTTTACATAATTTTACACATTTAATTTATGCAGATATGGTGGAGGTATGAGTTCAGCCAAGGCTGCTTTGAAGTGAAAGTCGCAGCCTTTTTTTATCTTTCTCATGACAATAGCTTGGTATGTTCTTGATTCATTTTCATTTTGAGGTAAACTAACACATATTCATAACCTCTTTTTATATCATGTATATAACGTGACATACAAAGGTGTTTTTCAGCTATAATGCGTTTTACGCTAATGGCTAATAAAAGCTTGCTGCTATACTATACACTAATGCTCAAACAAAACGGTTACTGGTAAATCTCAATGAATCATCAAACATGGTTCTTGATTCATAATAAAGCCTTCCCTTTTTGTTTAACTTTTATTTTTGGTCCATTTTGCAGGAAGATGGAGTCAATGTTACTGCAAATTCGATGCACCCTGGAGTTATTAACACAAACCCTGCCTGCGATGGTGGCTTCTTCGGTATGTACTCGAGCTTTTTTATTATGGAACCCTGAAGTGACAATCTAGACCCAAACATGTTGTTAAATCAGTCCCTATTATATCTATTAGTTGTAATGTCTAGCAAACAATGAATGCTTTAAGACCAATCATCTCACTCCAATGTGTTTGAATAAGTCCCTATTATATCTATTGGATGGGCTTTAAACAACAGTAAATAACATCATATGCTTTTGATAATTTTGGTAATATCTTTTGTGAATGTCAATTTGGTAAGAATATACGTTTTGTATGAATTTATTAGATAGATCAATGGAAATAAGGTCATTTTGGGTGGCTTTCAAACGTAATGCTTTGGGAAATTAATTAGGGATATACGTTTGGGGTGAAAGGTTCAGTGTAACAGAGGAAAACTACAGGGGACCCGTGTAGCAGTGCAGTTTCTTTCCAGGTATCGACGTACCATGAGTGATGCTGGCCAACTAGGATCTTATACATGCGATTTTTAGAGAGTTTGAGTTTTTCAGTTTTATGTGTTTGAAAGTATTTAATTTGGACATGTTGAAAGATCAAGTATTTTGTATCCTTGGTACATGATGTGTGTTTAGTATTTATGTATAATAAGTTTGGTTTTAGAATAAATGATGTTATGTGGATGTTTATTGTAATTTGAATTATGCTAACTGTAAATAACATGAGATTTTTGTTTCTACAAGCAGAAGCCTAATTAGCACTTTAATTGGTTTTAGATATGATGAGATTATCAGTTTCTTATCAAGTAGGAAGGATTTGTGTGTGAATGAGGACGTGGTGAGTAAGGAAAGTCGGGACTCGATTGATGCTGGGTGCATGAAGCTGTTGGCGAGCTGGGTGAGGTATATGGCGGTAACGATAAGAGTGTGAAGATGTCTGAGCTTTGTATGGGAGCAGCGGGAGTTAGGCGCTTTTGCAGCTTAGTGTTTATACTTTGCAGGTATGAATCAGTTTGGTTGTAAATCCATGAAACTGAATATAGACAGTTGACTTCGTAGAAAGTCAAATGTTTGTAAAATGGTGGGAAATGATAAAAGGTTTTGGATAGTTTCATTTTTGTTAAAATAAACTTATGAAACTGTTTTAAAGATCGTATTTCAAAGTGTTGACTCACATAAATAAGCTTTACATTTAGATAAAATCCTCAAAAAAAGTACTTTACTTTTGACTAGCTTTTGTCAAATTTAACTGAGATTTTGTCTTGCACTAAAGGCGATTGAGTAGTCATAAGAAATTATCAAAAATATGCAACAACTGTTTGTATTATTCAAGGCAATTGAGTAGTCATATTATGTCTTGCATTACAATATGTGGAATGTACAATTTGGACAGTTTTGACATGGTAAAAATTGAGCTAACACTATCCATTGCTTATAACTAAAACCATATCACATGGAACAGTATAGTGATAATGTAATGAACAATTTTATACAAATTGCGTGCATCATACAGAAACCATACGCAATCAACAATTAGATACAACCAGTGAACAGGATCTCGGTTAGCTCTTGCTCAAGGTAAGTTGTTAAGATTTCTAAATTTCAGTGGTGCTCTAAATAATGAAAATGATCAAACTTAATACTAAAATGTTTCTTTTGCTCACAAAAGGTTAACCTTATAACTCAAATGGTGATAAAATGATGTTTAGACTAAAAAGTTAACTCATATATCAAATTATTTTATAACTATGTAGCTAAACAATACGCGACCCATTTCAAAAGTATGTACAACAAACTTAGTCATCAACATTTCACATAACCATTTTGCAATCAACAATTAAATACAACCTGTGTGCATCGCATTGGTCTGCATGCCTCGTAGTATAAATACTATACGCATGGGACATTAATTCTCAATTTTATTATTCAATTCGGTGGTTTGGTTCCTTCTCGTGGGGTCTGCCGACACAAGGTAACAAAAAGGGATTTATTCCCTTTTGTTAGTCAACGTACCAAGAAGAAAGAAGGAGCAGGTATCCTGCCTGCTTGATTCGGGTATAGGGCGAACCCCTTCGGGGTTTGTCACGGGATCCAACTAGAAGATCAGGAGCATTATTTCA
>BQNB010104585.1:0-23785 GCA_026074375.1 Tanacetum coccineum | reverse complement strand
AATATTCACAGATTCAAACACAATTTGTCAAACGTAACGATATTCTTTTTCACAGCCTCCCCGGCAGCGGCGCCAAAAATTGGTTCATGGGTCTTACTCCTTTTTATATATAAATAAATATAAACATATATAAATATATAACAAGGATTAAAATCCACAAAATCAATGAAACCGGAAGTAGTATAGAGTATCTCCGGGTCGTTATGTCCCAACGAGGCTTGAATGGAAAATCGAATGACGAATTGATGATTGGTGATTGAATGACAAAGATTTGGATATGATTGGGCACTAAACCTAATAGGCAAATGCACTCAAAGATAAGCAAGGAAAATAAGCTAGAACAAGCATAAAAGCTAGAAATAGTACAAACACTTAAAACTTTTAAACTTAGACACAAATAAGCTCAAATAAACTTAAGACAAAACAAAATAAGTTGGACTATCTCTAAATAAGCAAATTCACCAAGCAATTAAGCTAAGCAAATCAGGAGAAACTCAGCAGTACTAACAACAGTACTAACAGTATTAACTAACAAAACTAACTTGGAGTTAGTACTGCTAGCTCTACTAAAACACAATGAAACAAGAAATAAGCAAATAAGCTAAAACATATATTTAACTATCCCTAATAAGCACTCAGGCATAAGAATAAGCAACTACAATAAAACTAGAATGGAGAATAAACTAAAAAGTTACAAACTGATAAACTTTTTAGAATTATTATGAAAAGGCAAAATAAGCTAAAGTGAGCTCTACTAAAGATAGTAAACGAAAATCCTTAATCTTCTCTAAAAAAAATCTAAAGGAATCTTAATAATCAAACTTAAGCTGATAAACAAGAATGAATCAACACCAACATACTAACAGTTTTAACTGACGTACTAACTTGAGTTAGTACTGCTTGTGTTGAAGTTCGTACTGCTACCTTGAAATCCAAAGAAAATGAACTAGCTTACTAACTTGATTAGTACTTCTAGCTTGTTCCAAACAACCCTTAAAATTTTTCTAAAATCATTTTTATTCAAACTGATTAAGACCAATTATCAAATTACAAATTAAAACTCTTATAAGCAACTTTTAATCCAAGAAAAAGCACTTAATAAGCCAAATCATCTAACGCGTTATTAACTTATATCTAACAGTTTTTATCAAATAACTAACATGCAACTAAGAAATGATACAACAATTTTTAAACTAACAACAAGTCAAGATTAAGCACAAACAACAGATAAAGCACAAATAATATAAACATAAATAACAAATAATCACTAGTTACCAGTTCTACAGTCAATAAGAAAAACAAGAAAAGAGAGACTTACAACACCCTTGCTCAAAACAGGGTCAAACAATGAATCTACAAGCTCTAGCTTGCATAAAACAAGCATAGGTCCATAAAGCCCATTCCAGAACTGGCTTATCTTCCAAAAATAAGCTGTGGTGTATTTGAACGAGTGATTTTTCTCTAACTACTTAACTTTTAAATTTACTTTAATAAAGCACTTTAAACAAGCTTAATATACTTTTTGAAAACACAAAACAACACAATTAAGAAACTTAAACATCTTGAATTGTAATTGACTAAAACCATCAAATTTGGATTAAAACTTGAAATGAACAAAGATAAAGTGAAAGCAGTAAATGACTTTGAAAACTAAAATAAGCTAAGTTATATTGAAAATTAAGCTAAGATATTCTAAACTTAAAACTTACTAGTTAACTAACTGCCTCAAAGGCTTACAAAAGGCTCTATTTATAGCCGAAATCTTCTTCTCTTCGACTTCCATCTTCTCTTTCTTCTGTGTTTCTTTGTAGAGACAAAAACCAAGTGTGCTTGTTGTGTGAGGTGATTCTAAAACAAATCCAGCCTCAATTTTCTTTTGCTTCTTTGGAATCAATCTCACCATCGAAAAATACTTGGTAATGGTGAGGATTGCCAACTTGGCAGTTTATACCGCTGGTGGGGAGAAATAGTGTTGGTTAAATGAATTATCTAGGTGTTGAATGCTTACTAGGAGAAGATATGGAACGACATCCCCTAGTTGTATCTGGGTTTTGTTGGCGAAAGATGCTTTTTTGGTACGTTCATTTGTCCCTCAAGTATATAACTTCAATGCAAAACTTTGCCCGGTTTGCAATTTCGACCCTTGTCTAGTTATTTAGTAATACAACTGACGTTTGCAAATTTAGTCACTTAAGTTGTATTTTCTTCAACCTTGTTGACTTTTTGACTATTGTCGGGCTGACTTTGCTTCGTTTGGTTTTTGTTCTTTTCATCCGTTCCTCGCTCTGTTGTTTTTGGCTTTCTTTTTGTCCTGTTCTTGAATATCCGTTTCCTGCATCATACAAATGCAAAACATAACAAATAGCGATGTATATTTGGTACGTATTTTAAGTCATTTAACTAGTTTTTATGAAAATTGTATGTGTAATCAAGCACATACCAATAATCCCCCATACTAAGTAATTGCCGTGTCCTCCCGCAATGATGAAGTAAACACTCAGAAAACCAAGAATCTCGAACCCCCTGAACTAATTACCTTGAAAAGACAAAGTGTTTATTTGCCAAGGGGAACAAAGTAATCATAGCTTCGATAAAGTCCCGTTTTCACCATTTTTTAAATTATTAAACACTAACTATCCCTAATATTTTTGGATTTTTCTTTCTTTTCGTTTCTTACTACATGTTTGACTTCCTTTATTTTATCAACATTGGAAGATCAGAGAATGAGAACGCCCATAGACTAATCTATACGATGTCCTGATGATAAAAATTCATCATCGTCCCTGATTTTTCACTATTCCAAACCAAGCAATTAAACATAATCATATGTCAATATAAGTCTAAAAGTTAAGTCACTCATACATCGACTTGTGAACCTTTTAACTCCCAACATATATATGATTTAAATGTGTGTACTCATTTCAACTCAACCATAGATCAACTTATTTTCATAGTCCGTAATCAAGATGAATCATGAACTCCAAAGCAACTACTTATTAGGTCCTTAGTGACTTGATTTCTAAAATGTAAACTTTTGATTTTAAAGAAGCGAAATTTTTAACTGTAGAACATTGCAACATCTTCATTATCATAATCATAAGTTCTTAAAGCTAGGAATGCGTTGCTTAGTTTGAACACCTACCTAGGCTTTTCTTCCCTAGTATGGGTATCACAACCAACGACCGTACAGTTCTTCAGTTTGAAAACCAACCCGTTGCAAGCTAGTGGAAGAAATCACATCACAAATTCTTCCTAAAATGCTAGGATATGACCTTAGTTTGAACCCGCACCTAACCAGCTTCCTGGTGAGATATCACAACACCACCAATCCCTAAAATAAAGATACTTAGTTTGAACCCCCACACGTGTTACGGAGTGGATATCACACCACCTCTTTTACTGCTCCATATACTCAAAATGTATGCTTCATTGCATAAGTTCAATATCATAGCATTTTTTCATTCATATTTCATTCCAGCTTCTTTGGCATTTTAACTTTCAAATTACTAAGAACAGAAAAACCTTGCTTTAAAGAATCAAGTTACAAATTTGAAGCTTTTTCTAAAAACATCGATTGACTTAGTTGAATTGAAAAGAGCACGTATGATTAGGTGGATTAAAAGCTAATTGAGGAAAAAAGAGCCACAGTTACTCATAGAAGTTTTGAGAAGAATTTGCCTCAGCACAAAAACTTATATTTTATCTCTATCACTTCTTGTTCTTCACCTATTAAAAGTTCAAAAGCAATATTCGAAAGCATACCTACAATTGAGGAACTAATCTAGGGCTCAACAACGCTCACGCCCGATTCGAGTCAAAATTAGTTCCTCATTCTACCCATTAAAAGTCAAAACGTGTGACAAAACACTTATTTTAATTTTTGAAAATTTTAAATTTTTCATATTTTTGGTAGTATTGCAAAATTTGGTGTACAAACGGATTACTTTATAACCAACGGCTGCAAAGGCATAATCAAATCGAAGATCCCCCCCCCATACTAGAACTAAACATCGTCCTCGATGTTTTGAAAGGGGTTCCTACGTAAATCTAAGGCCGTTTATAAATGTGCCAAAAGATAAAACGTTAGTCGATTAGATTAGGATACTGGATTCTAAATGAAGCGGAGGATGGAAACTCTGTGAATGAAAGACAATAACTGAGAGCACCGAGAGTCTTCACAATCCCGGGCATCCTGAAATTAACAACACAAACACAAAACACAGGATAATGGAAAAGTCGAGCCTCCACCTCAACAAATAACACTTATCCAATTTTACACAATACTACATACGCAGGGGTGCCCTCCTACAAGCGCATTGTTTAGGTCGCTTATGCTGACCCGTCCCCGAATTTATTGTTCTTGGGGAACGTCTAGAGACCAGACTACTGAATTGTGTAAAGTCCCCTCCCAAATAGGTGCATCAAAACTGTGACCATTTACTTTGAAATTTGCCCTAGTTTTGGATAACTATACAGTTCCATATTGAAAAAACCTGGCTACAGTGAGTCCCTCCACGTCTTAAGTTTGCCCGAGAAAATTTCAATCTAAGTTAAAAGAGAGGACTCGATCACTGACTTAAAAACGCGGTTTTTGATCTTGGAGTCAGATCTCTTGTTTTCATCCTTTGTAGATCAAAGAGTTTTTCATAGAACTGAATCACGATGTCATTAAGTCATTGAGTTTGAACTTTTCGTATCACCCGCGGTTTTGATCATCAAAGTTGTATAATAAGGGCCCATAACTTTGTCCAACTCTAATCGGTAGATGACATGTGGGGCCTTTTCCATATACAAGCTTGTACGGAGTGCACCCGATAGGTGTATTGAAAGCTGACGAAGGCCAAAGTGCTCATCTAATTATATCCACCAAGAGCAACGATTTCCCCCACGGTCCTTTAAGAATTCTGTTCCAACCTACGAATTGATACCTCAACTTGTCCCACTTGTTTTGTGGTGATAACGATGAGAGACGATGAGTGACGTCGTATTTAAGCATGACCCCCCCCCCCCTTTACAAATTGTCATTCAAAAATGGTTCCGAGATCACTTATGATTGCAGCAGGGCACCGAATCTGCGAAGAGAGATTTAAAATGTGCAAACAACTCGGCGTCATTGGTGGGGAAGTGCTTTCGCTTCAACCCTTTTTTGTATAAATAATCAACGGCCACGAGTATATATTTGGTTTCGCCTCTTGAAGACACGAACGACCCATTAAAATCAATAAGCCCCACATGCAAAAATTTCGCAAACTGATAAGTTTGTGCATCTCATCCTGCCGTGCAATTTTGCCATGACGTTGACAATGTCACATCTGGTGACCATATCCGTGGGCCATCCATCCTTGAGTTGTGGCCAATAAAAACCTGAAATCTGTAGATCTTTGAGCTGTGTAATTGGTAACCGTAGTGTCCCCCCTGGTCCACTGTGGCAAGCATTAAGAATGTCCAAAAGATTCTTGCCCCGAAACACAAACGCCAATCACTTGATCATCATCCACAGATCTTAAATAAAAGGGGTCGTCCCCAAAAGTAGTGTTTGACGTCTTTGAAAAACTTTCTTTCTGCGAGACGACATTCTTTTGATCACAAAAATCCCCATGGTAGTTGGCAAAATCGGCAAACCATGGGGCATTAATCATCACCAACAAAAGTAACATTCCCAGTTTCGGAGGAGGAAATGTTATCCGTAAATACCCTTTTTCCTCGAGCTCACTTTGAGTGTGATTTTCAAGTCCTATAAAAGGTGGTCTGCGGCAGATTTGTGCTCTTTTTTATCACGGATAACGACATCAAATTCTTGAGGCAGCAAAATCCACGACAATCCTTGGCTTAGCACTCTTAGCAAGCCAGTAACTTGAAGCCGAATGGTCCTAACACTATGCTTTTGGACAAGACAAATATGGCCGAATTACTCGAAAGCTTATACTACGGCCAAGTAATTCTTTTTCCGTGGTAGTGTAATTCTTGAGCCTCGGTCATAGTTATTGCGTTGCATAGTGTATCGGCTGGAAGTGCTTGGTCTTACGTTCCCTAGGACCTAGCCCCACAACAAAATCACTTGCATCACACTAATTTCAAAAGCACAAGTCCTAATCGGACCAACCTAAAATTGGAGCCTGGTTAACTTCATCTTAAGGGTTCAAATGCTTCGACGCATTCCTTCGAGAAGATTAACGGAGTTTCTTTTCAAGAGGGGTCATAGCCAGGCGATTTTGAAAAATCCAAAAGTAAATCCGTACATGAAGAAATCTGCGTGCCCGAGAAAACTGCGAATAAACCCTTCACGGTAAGTGGGATGAGGCAATTTTGCAATGACATCAACTTTTTTATTTATCAACCTCGATCCCTCCGATTTTAGAAATCTTTATGACCAAGGACTATTCTTTCTTGCCCATAAAGTGGCATTTTTCTTCCCAATTTAGTACAAGATTCGGTCTCACACTTGGAGCATTTTTGTCTAAATGAAAGAATGCAGATGAAATAATCACCAAAAACTGAGAAATCTCCATGGAAGACTATTCCAGGTTTTTCACAATCATATCCTGAAAATTGGAACCATACACCTTTGGAACTTGCCCTGCATTGCATAACCAAAAGTCATTGGCGAGGATAGCAAATTCCCGTAAGGCAGTGACGGATCCTACCTCTTGATCAAGTGGATCAATGGGATCTGAAAGTATCCGAGAAAAAATCCCCCCCCGTTCCCAAAAAGCAATAGTACTCATTTCCTGCTAATCTTTCATGCATCTGATCCAGAATGGTAAAGGAAATGTCTTTATGGTTGCATCATTGAGTTTTTGGTATCGATGCAAACTCGCCATCCCGTAACCAACCTAGTGGGTATTAATTCATTTTCTTCATTTTTCACCACGGTTATGCCTCCCTTCTTAGGGACACAATGAACCGGCTTACCCAGGACTGGCAAGATAGGTAATTACGCCGCATCAAGAAGTTTGGATAACCTCTTCTTAATACCTCATGGATATTGGGTTAAAACTCTCTCTTGTTGAACACGGGGTTGGCATTTCTTCCATCAAAAATTTTAGGTGCAAAACTGTGGATCTAGCCCTTAATATCAGAAATCTTCCAAGCTAGGCTGTTAGTGTAGCTTAAGAACCTTGATCAGGGCGGTTTTATCCTCATCTTTCAAGTTTTTAGCGATTATGACGGGTAATTTGTCATCACCCTCCAAAAATGCATACTCAAGATGGGATGGTAAGTCTTTGAGTTCAAGATCAGAGATCTTTACATAAGATTTAATCTCTTCAGGTACGTTTATTTCACAAAACTGGTGACGGAGGAGATTTGGTCACTAATGACACACTTAACAATATCCTCAGTTAAACAGTTCCCCTTAGAATCATAGATGCCACTCAATACCCGGTGGTATTGAATCATCATGTTTCAAAGAAAGCATCGATCTCTTCCATTAGAAAAATCACTTCCATTCCTCCTAAGGGAGTGAAAGAAGGAAGCGAGAAATCGATCATAAGGTCCAAGTAAAGTGGGATTCCATTTTCAGGAATTTCAAGTAATTCTGAACATATTCTTCACAAGCAATTCAATATCCTCGACTCAGTTAACCGATTCAATGATATTGAGGAGAAAGTTTCCCCCCTTTTAGTATCTACCAACTTTGAAGGTCACGATTGGTCATGCATCTTCCTAAGGGTCATTTGTTCACCGTGAAACCTCGATCAAGGAACGTGCGTCCTTTAAGAAAGGTCTTCTAAGATTAGGAACCCGAGATCGACTACGTAATCAACGACCCACAAATCGGCAGGAAAGAATAACGTTCCAACTTTCCCACACGAAAACATCCTCGGCGATGCCGGTTGGAGTAGAATCGTTCGGGACTCGGCAAAATTCAAGAATCATTCAGGTTTTGGTCTAAGCTGGAGACATAGTTCTTTCCCAAATGGAAAGAGCCTTAGGTTATGCTTGCATCGAGATCGCCAAGCAACATTCAACTCATTCTCCGGAAAATCACACGGTATAAGAAGTCTTGCCGGTCTCCTAGTTTTCTCGGAGAAAACCATTTTTAGGGATAACCGCCGAGCGATCTCGTTTACCCGGTGTCTTTGTCAACTCAATCATCGTATCCCTTGTCATTGAAAGGAGTTTTCTAAACAGTGGTGCAAATTTTAGGCATGTGTAGGAGAGCGTCCGCGAAAACTTAGCTCAAATGGAGATTCCGAAAAAATCTCCATAAATTTTAAGCTACAGATTGTCTTTTTCACGGAGCTTTTCTTTGTTGCCCGTAAGGATAAGCAATTGTGTTTAGTCTTTGAACAACAATGGCTCACCAATTTGGTCATCAGTTTGGAACCACCGGAGGTATGTTTTGGGTGCTTGGTTGCACCGTATCCTTTGTCACCTCACGTCGGGTTCATTTCCGTCTTTAGGGGAGAACAATTTGAGGTCCATTAATGGAAACACCGAGCGTCGGTGTGATTGCTTTCATATCACCTTTCGGTTAGCAATGGTGTGGCTTGGAAAGAACCCGACCCTGAATTAGAAGCGTATTACTATTACGAATTTGGTGGATCAGGTCATTTAATTTGCCATTTATTTGCATGATTTGTGCCATAACCGCGTCGTTAGCTTTGACGTAGTTATCAAAATCAGGTTTAGACACACCTGGTGCTGGTGGAATTGGAGCATGGTAAGGTGGAGCTTGAAGAGTCGGAGGTTGATTAATCTGGGGTTGGTAAACTTGTCCTTGATTGAAATTATTACCCCGATTTTGGTTAAAATTGTTCCCGCCCGATTTTGTTGAAATTGATCCCCCCGATTTTGGGTTTTTGATGGTTTTGCATAGAAGGAAAACTGAGGAGTCGAATTTGTTTGCCGACCATCTGAGTCGGATAACTACATTCCTTGGTGTAGTTTAAACTGCTTCGGCTTGTGACACGTATTCTTAGATATTGTCACGATAGATTTTCCATCGATGCTGACATTTTGGTAAGAATGACCAACCCCGCAGTTACACAACTTTCTCCGAAACTCTTTTACAGGAGCGGGAGCTGGAGATTGGTTTTTCTTATCGAGAATTAATGCTCTAACCATATCTTTCAGCTCAGCAATATCGGATGAAACTGCTGGGTAGAAGTGCTCGTACTCACTTTTGAAACAATGGCCTTGCTTCGTGATTGACGAACTTTGGACTTTGCTTCTCGATGATTTTAGGCAATTTTCGAGCAATTATCCAGAAATTTTACCTACCCGCAGCAGAGTTCAATGAATCCTTGATCGATTCGAATTTAGGGAATTATAGCATGTATCGATTGATGCCATTCTGAAAACCCATGAACGGAAACCCCTAAAAGATCATTGAATCGGTCCCTGCCTCGTAAAACAGTTTCAATCAAATTTTTGGTAGAAATCTTATGATTTCAGTTTGAAGATGTTGTTTTAGAGGAGGGAAGATATTTGTTAATGAATTGTCGAAACATATCATCCCATGTAAGAATTGATTGAGGGGCTCTTTTCAAGCCAAATCCTGGCTGCCCCCCAAGGGAAAATGGGAAAAGCATAAGTTAACCGACCGTACTCGGAGCGTTTGGGGAACATTCATCGCAGAAGTGATCTTGGGAAATATCAATGTGGGCAATGGGTCTTCTTTATCATGTCCCAAAAATTGCTTGTTTTGAACAAGATTAAAGTACCAATCTTGATCTCAAGTTGTTCGCAAGGGTAATTTCCGAGAACAACGATGGCATCCTCGTAACCCTCAACGTGGTTCTTCGAGAAATTGCGCCATAGTAACATTATTCGTCCATCGTAAAACAAATGGAGGATTGGTTTCTTCAAAGATTTGTGATTCAACAGAAGTTTGTCGGACTTGTTGTTGTCGACGTTGCTCTTGAGAACGAGGCACATGCACAAAAAAAATATAAAAAATAAAATTTACACTATTATTTTTTTTTGGTTCTTCATGATTTATTCACAATTGATTTGAAAACGACAATGAATAAAAAACAACTTCAACAAATAATCAACTTACTCACGGCAATCTCAAATGATAAACGAACAGTTGAGGCGGAGGATAGAATACGCAAGCTTATTTCTCCTTTCGGGTCGTAGTTCCTCGAAACAACCCTCCTTATACCCACGTATATTTTGTTAATCAAATCGAGGTGAGCCGATGTGTTAAAGACACAAATGGCAAGTTTTTTAAATCTGTGTTCGAGTTGGGAACCAACAAGTCAACGGAATTTATTGTGGATAATACCTCGATTAAGAATATTATATTTTGGTATTTTTAACCAATTGTGAATTTTTTTTCTTTTTATTAAAATGTTTTTATATTTTTTGGTTTTTCTTTTTTTTGTTTTCAATGATAATTATTCAATAAAAGAAACTGAAAAATATTTTTGTACTTTTTATGTATTTATAAAGAAAATATTCACAGATTTAAACACAGATTTAAACACAAAATGTTTTTATAAACTTTTTCAAGCACTCCCCGACAGCGGCGCCAAAATTTGACTCGCTTCTTCATCACCCCTTTTATGATACAATAAAATAAACATACACAAAAAAAGATCAGACTCCGCGAGACCAATTAACCGAAGTATAATAGGGAATCTCCTTTCGTTATGACCTAACGAGGCTTGAATGGAACATCGAATGACGGATGAAGATTGATGTTGAATATACATGGAAGTTGAATGATGAGTGGGGCACTAAACCTAATAGGCAAATGCACTCAAAGATAAGCAAGGAAAATAAGCTAGAACAAACATAAAAGCTAGAATTAGAACAAACACTTAAAACTTTTACTCTAATACAGAAATAAGCTCAAATAAACTTTAATAACCAATCAAATAACAAACTAACGATCTAAATAACAATTCAAAAGCAATTATCTAACTAAGCAGAGAAACTCAGCGATACAACAACAATACTACCCGAATTAACTAACGTACTCCCTGGAGTTAGTACTGGCTAGTTATAAGTTAGTACAGCTCAGTTATACTTAGTACTGCCACCGCTTTACTAAAAACACAATGAAAACAAGAAATAAACAAATCAGCTAAAACAATATATAACTATCCTAATAAGCCATTTAGACATAAGAAATAAGCAACTGCAAAAACTAGGAATGGAGGAATAATCTAAAAAGTTATAAACGTGATAAACTTTTAGAATTAATTATGAAAAGCAAATAAAGCTAAAGTGACTCATACAAGATAGTAAACGAAAATGGCCTTAATCTACTCTAAAAAGCTAAGGAAATCTTAAATAAGCAGAAACATTAAGCTGATAAACAAGAATGAACCAACAGTACTAACAGTTTTAACTGACGGTACTAACTTGGAGTTAGTACTGCTAGTGTTGAGTTAGTACTGCTACCTTTGAAATCCAAGAAAATGAACCAGCAGTACCAAACTAACTAGGAGTTATACGCATGTTCCAAACACCCTTAAAATTTTCAAAAATCATTTTTATTTCAAACTGATTAAGAACATATTATCAAATTACAAATTAAAACACTTATAAGCAGACTTTAATCAAGAATAAGCACTTAAATAAGCCAAATCATTCTAACAGTATTAACTTATATCTAACAGTTTTATCAAATGAACTAACAGTGCTAACTAAGAAAGTGATACAAACTATTTTTAAACTAACAACTAAGCAAGATAAGCACTAAACATACTGATAAAGCACAAATAAGTAAACATAAATAACAATACGCATAGTTTACAGTTCCAACATAAATAAGGAAAAAACAAGAAAGAGAGACTTACAACATCCCTTGCTCAAACAGGTCAAACAATGAATCCTACTAGCTCTACTTGCATAAAACAAGCTAGTAGTGTCCATAAAGCCCATCCATAACTGCTTTATCACCATAAAATAAGTTGTGGTGTTTTAAGAGTGATTTTCTCTAACTCTTTAAACTTTTAATTTACTTTAATAAAGCTGCTTGTAAACAACTGTATGAGACTTTTGAACACAAAACAACACAATTAAGAAACTTAAACTTGGAAATTGTAAATTGACTTAAAACCTCAAATTTGCATTAAAACTTGAAAGTGTTACAAAGCTGAAAGTGAAAGCTGTAAATGACTTTGAAAACTAAAATAAGCTAAGTTATATTGAAAATTAAGCAAGATATTCAAACTAAAACTACTATTAACTAACTCGCCTCAAAGCTTACAAAGCTCTATTTATAGCCGAAATCTCTTCTCCTCGAATCCATCGTCCTCTTTCTCTGTGTTTTCTTGTAGAGACAAAAACCAAGTGTGCTTGTTGTGTGATGTGATTCTAAACAAATCCAGCCTTTAATTTCTTTTGGTGCTCTTTGGAATCATCTCAGCCACAAAAATACTTGGGAATGGTGGAGGATTGCCAACATGGCACTTATAAACAGCTTGTGGGGGAGAGAATAGAGTGGTTAAATGATTTATCTAGGGTGTTTAGTGGTTATGCAGGGTAGAAGGAGCGAGGTGTGAACGACATCCCCTAGTTTTGTATCTGGGTTTTGATGTTGGGCGGGGGAAAAGATGGCTTTTTAGGTAAGTTGCAGTTTTTGTCCCCCCCCACCCCCCAAGTTATATAACTTTCAATGCAAACCTTTGCCCGTTGCTATTTTCGATCCCTTGTTCTTATTAATTTTAGTAATAACAACTTAAGGTTTGGCAAATTTATCCCTAAGTTGGTATTTTCTTTCACGTGGTGACATTGACTTTGTCGGTTGACTATGCTTCGTTTGATTTGTCTTTTCCATTCCCGTGCCTCGACTTTGTTTGTTTTTGGCTTTCCTTTTTTGTCCCTTTCTTGAATATTATCCGTTTCCTCGCAACAATACAAATGCAAAACATACAAATACAATGTATTTTTGGTACGTTTTTAGTCATTTAAAGTCCGTTTTAATGAAAATGGTATGATGTAATTAGCACAACCCAAATCCTCCATACTATACTAGGGTATTGCCGTGTCCTCACGCAATGTTATGAAGTAAACACTCAAGAAAACCAAGAATCTCGAACCCCCTCGACTAATTACCTTGAAAAGTAGCAAAGTGTTTGCCAAGGGGAACTAAAGAATCAATAGCTTCGATAAGTCCCGTTTTCACCATTTTTTATATGTACACTAACTATCCCCGAATTTTTCAGATGTTCCTTCTTTTTCTTTTCTTAACACTTGTTTGACTTCCTAATTTTATCAAACAATTGGGATCATAGAATAGAAGTCGCCATAGAAATAATCTATCGATGTCCTGACGATAATTCAATCGCCCCGATTTTTCACTAGTTCCAAACCAAGCAATTAAACAAGATCATTTGTCAATATAAGTCTAAATGTTAAGCACTCATACTTATGACTTGTGAACTTTTAACTCCCAACATGGATATATGATTTAAATGTGTGTACTCATTTCAACTCAACCATAGATCAACTTATTTTCATAGTCGTAATTCAAGATGAATCATGACTCAAAGCAACAACTTATTAGGTCCTTGTGACTTGATTTCTAAATGTAACTTGATTTTAAAGAACGAAATTTTAACTGTAGAACTTTTTGCAACATCTTCATCATCATAATCATAAGTTCTTAAAGCTAGGAATGCGTTGCTTAGTTTGAACACCTACCTAGGCCTTGATAGCATTAGCCACTTGCTGGGTTACAACCCGCTTAATTTCCTCAACACTCATCCCTTGATTAACAGTTGTCATCATTTCTTAAAGATCACAGGGAACAAAATGTATATGAAGTTTCATCCAAGGGAAAATCATGACACTCTGTGATCCCAGCATATATGTAAGGTAAGACCACGCATAGAATATAAATGTTGGGACTTAAAAGAACTTCATGGATTCTTAAATAACTGCAGCTCAGTACATAATGGAAATTAAGCTAATGTTAGTACTGAATATAATTTATCATTGCTAGTTTACACTACTGTTTATCATTTAGTACTGATGGCAGAAAGTTACTGCTGGTTGAGTTGAAGTTAAGACTGCTCAGTGTTGAATACTAAAATATAACGAAGTCAGTTATGCTCTAGTATAAAAGTTATGACCTGCTAATAACAAGTTCCTACTGTTAGTGTATATTAGTAATCGCTATTACTAATGTTACTCGACTGCTTATGTTTAGTGGCTGCTAGTGGAAAGATTACAATTAGTTAAAGACATTCTACTGTCAAGAGGATAAAACAAATTACCAGAGATAAAGATTGTTTAGAGAACAAGAATGCGTTGAGATAAGTCTTGAATATTTATGTACAAGATAACATAGTGTATTTATTTAGAAAGATTACGTTAATATGTTTAGAACAATTGAGATATCTTAAGAATATATTTGTAAGCCACTAAGGCCACTTTATCAATAAAAGGAGGCTCTAGGGCAAAATTATTGAAATATCACAAAAACACAGAATCCATCATTATTCAGTGTTTTTTATAGTTGTTGAAGTTGATTAAGAAAAGCTTCAAGGTTGTAAACCCCAGTACTAAGATAGAGTACTCGTATTATTTGATCTAATAATATTGGAGCGTTTGGTTATATCTTTGTTGTTCAAGATTGCTGTTTCATTGATAATACTTTTAGAGTATTAAAGTGTAGATTCTGCATACACTTTAATATACATACAAAGTTTCTACAACAAGTTATTTTGGATTTATCCAATTAAATTAACCTTTAACAACCTAAGAATCATCTAGTTTGGGGATCACAAGTGGTATCAGAGCGTGCTTTGAGAAACTTTGATTTAGAAGACATGGAGCTTGAATCTACAAATAGTGGTCCTACTGCAAAGCTTCCCATA
The DNA here is from genome assembly GCA_026074375.1 of Tanacetum coccineum. NCBI lineage: Eukaryota > Viridiplantae > Streptophyta > Magnoliopsida > Asterales > Asteraceae > Tanacetum > Tanacetum coccineum. The sequence continues at coordinate 9,002 of BQNB010104585.1, read as the reverse complement.
CTCAAATTGGGTGAGTATGAGATGTGGGTTATTAGGATTAAGCAGTACTTCCAGATCCAAGACTATGCACTCTGGGAACTGATAGAAAATGGTGATTCATGGGTTTCAGTACCTCATACATCTCAAGAGAATGCATAAAAATGACAAAGATTCTACAAACCGTCCACCTGTCAGAAGAGAAGACAAATAATAAAGAATGATGTTAAAGCTACAGTTTGTTTACTCATGGCACATCCAAATGAACATCAACTAACATTTACAGTCAGTACTAGATGCTAGAATCTATGTTTCTGCCATTGAAACAAAATTGGAGGGTAATGCAGCTACCCAGAAATTCAAAAACTTCGTCTTGAAGCAACAAATATGAAATTTCAGCAACTATCAGAGGTCTCTTGACGCTATTTTATTAGCTTCTAAGATAGTCATAGGCTTGCTATCTGTGGGGATCTTGCCCAAGAAGACTTAAACTTAAAATTTTTAAGCACTTACCACCTGAGTAGAACACTCATGTAGTTGTTTGGATGAATAAGCCTGAGGTTGAGACTATGAGTATAGATGATTTGTACAACAATTTCAAAATTGTTGAACAAAAGGTAAAGAAAACTGTTGGTACATCTAGTGGTGGTCAAAACTTAGCCTTCATGATTACACAGAGCTCTAGCAGTACCAATGATGCTAACACTGCTTGTCCATAAGTTAGTCTGCTAGGCGCTATGTTAATGCTCGCATTCCACAAGTTGTACTTGCAAGTGTCAGGGAAATACATGAATGCTTTCATGGTTAAAATCCAATGGTTCTAATTCCGACACCAGACTAGAGCAAATTCATGAAAGTTATAAGAAGCAAGGACCTAAAGTGGCAGCTCTCTTTGCCTAAGAGTGAGAGCAAAGAATACTATCAAGGAAACTAGAAATGTTCATTTAATGCTAATAATATTGCTGATATGATAAATCTAAGTAGAGTGTTACAACTTTCATAAGTTGGGGCACTTTTCCATAGATGCAGAGCAACCAAGAAGCAAGAAGGTCAGTTCAGAAATCAAGACAACAACCAGAACAAGAAACCATGTAGACATATCACAAAGGCAGATGTTGGCTATTGATGGTGTGGTTTTGATTGGAGTGACATGACAAAAGAACAAGTTCGTCAAACAATGGCTCTAATGGCATTTTCATACTCAGAGGTATACACTGATAAAACTTGCTCTAAAACTTGTCTGAAAAACTATAAAACTCTTAAGAAATAGTGTGATGATTTGCTTGTTTAAGCTTAATGAATCCTTATTTTAAAGCAACTACTTATAAAAGAGTTTATCAACAATAAAGCTCAACGTATCACATATAAAAAGAAGAGGTTTCTTTTTAGTGAAAAGTTCAGTTCTTAAAAAGAAGTAGGTTTAAAAACTATGAAATAAAATGTGCTTAAAATGAACTAGAATAAGTTTAGAAAGAAAAAGATGACATTTGAATTTTTAAAATTGAGAAATTTGATAAGGCCTCAAAAGACTTAGATCAGTTGTTAGGAAGTCAGATAACTGATAAAAGTAAAAAGGGTTTGGGGTATAGTGCAGTTCCTCCACCTCATCCTTTTAATTTATAATAGACCCAATCAAGCTAGATCTTCTTATTCTCTTGATGAATGCAAAGAGCCTGAATTCAAAGTATGGTCCTGAAATAGTAGCAAGAGTCTAATGTTTTTTGTGAAAAGGAATCAGAAAACTCTAAAAAATCTGATGATCCCTAGTAGAAAACAAGTACAAATCCAAAATTAGCTTGTTTTAATCTCACCTATTTTGATAAAGAAACTAATTTTTCCCTGCCTAATTAAAAAGGTGAGTTTACAAAACCTAAAATCATGAAAATCAGTAAAAAAGTTCATAGGTAAAAAAATAATAAAAAAAAAAGAAATGTTAGAATCATAATCCCTAGAGTGGGAATCAGAGGAATTGAATGGATAGAAGTCCAATCAACTAGGAAAAGATTTTTGATTAATAACAAGAACAGGCTGCTATATATGTTAAGTTTTAAATCATTTGCAGATTATTTGTCATAATCATCAATAAGAGACATAGTATCTAGAAATAACGACAATAGGTATGCGAAAAACAACAAATCAAACACACCCTACTGTACTCCAGGAAGATTCTCCCAAAGCTGTTTGATGAAAACTGGCCTCAACACCTTGTTATACAGTTAGGCTAGTTAATACCGCTCACCCAAAACAGCAGTTCATAAGTCTAAACAAGACACATTTTTTTTCAAACAACACAATCAACTGCTAAGAGGTCCTTTTAATAAGCAAACAACATTACCTAGAAGTCTGCATGAATAAAAGACACCTATTATACTGGAAGGTCATTATGCATTAATACTGCTAGGTCTATCAGGACAATTCATGCTTTAGGTAAAAGGGTTAATGCTGTAAAGTTTCTCACAGATTGGGTTTGGAATCTACCAATCTAATGTGCATCACTTGCTTTTAAAAGACTCAACTACATTGTTCACGAGGCAGATCAAGTATAATGCTTGGTTCCATAAAGGAATCTAATTTCTTTTAATCCTTTTGTGCAGGGCACCACAACATGATGTTTAAAGGATTTGTTTGATAGTGATGCTCAGCACATACTGGTAATCATAGCTATCTCTCTGATTTCACTTAGTTGATGAGGTATATGTTGCATTTGGAGAGTGGCTATGGTTAAAATTACTGTAAAGGAACTCTTAATGCTGGATAATCTGATTTTGAAGATATACTTTGTTAATGATTAAAATTTCAATCTTTTTAGTTCTCACAAGAACATGTCCTTTTTACAGACACTGATGTCTTGTCTATCCTAATTTTAAGTTGCCTATGAAAATCAATACTCTTAAATTCCGAGAAAGACAATATGTACAATTTTTTGATATTAAAACATGTTCCTAAGAAAGTTTGACTTACGTTTTGCAAAGCGACATTATTGAATTCAATGGTTCTGGCACAGAAGACTTGGTCAATATAACTTTTGAATAACATAAATAAGCTTTCAAGATAATCTATATAGAATTACCTACAAACGTTTTGAACATGACCAAACCTTGTTGCTTGTCCTTAAAGAAAGCAACACAGAGCTTTCTTGAAGTCCAAAAGTTCTGAATCCAATTAAAATCCTCTTGTTTAACTACATAGGATTTGTTTGTCTAACCTATTTGTGAGTAGCTTAATGCATAAGAAGTATGCTTACTAGTCCCTGATATTATAGTAATTTACATAGTTTTCTTTTTACAACTAAGGATAAAACAGTGAGAATCCTTAAGAAACTTTATCAATGTAATAGAAAACCTAGTGATAAGAATGAAAATAATCCAGAAGTGATTAATGGAACAAGTTTAAGAACAAAGTATGGACTGATTTTTTTAGAGAAAAAAGTATTAAGGTGAATATAGTGTACTAGACTCCTCAGCAAAATGGTATTGCTGAAAAGGAGGAATAGGGCACTCATTTGAGGTTCTAGAACAATGGTAGCTGACTCTAATAGTTACCTACCACATTTTGGCTGAAGTATTCTACTGCTTTTATTACAAATAGGTCTTAGTAGTCAGCCCATACAAGACACCTTAGAAGTTTTAGAGTTTTAAACCACTCTATAGTTTTGAGACCATTTGTTGTCATGGTTCCTATTCTTAATACTTTGGACAGTTTAGGCAAGTTGATTGCAAAAGTGATGAAGGTTCTTTTCGGATATTCTTTGAGTATAAATCTTTTAGGGTATACAACACTAGAACCAAGAGGGTAAAGAAAACTTGCATATCGGGTTTTTAGAAATAAGCTATATAAAGGACCTGGTCCAAAATGCTGTTTGATAGTGATCTCTAACCCAATCGATGAACTATGTACCAGTTATTGCATGTACAAGTTCCTAAATTGACTCTGCATTACATCAGAAAGAACACAGTCAAGATTGCATTGTGATGGCCAATTTGGAAAGATACTTCTACTTTGATCACCTATCAAAGGAAGTTGATAAGTGAATCCTAAACTGCTGATGATCTCCAAAAGCAGTTGAAGATAGTCCAAATAATGAGAATGCTGACAAGAACGGGTTTGCGATGATAGCAGGACTAAAGATGTTAATGACTGCTTATGACCAACAATTTAATACTGCATCCCTGATGTTCATACTTGTAGTCTTCAACTAATACTAGTGGTCCATCAGTTATACTACTTGTCCAAATGAAGAGAAAGCATTGAAGAAGACCAAAGTTGATTTAGGGAACCTCACAAAGTCCTTAAATTGTTCTAACCAAGCCCAATACAAGGAATTCATAAAGACACCTAATGACAATGGATTGAGAAGTATAGTCAACTGTTTCAACAAATGAATGTCAAAACCCTACTTTTGAACAAGGTTTCTCAGTGATATGTGAGCAAAACACATGAATACCCTAAATACTTGTTTATATGTTGTTTCCTATCACATATTGAACCAACAACAAGCATTACAAAAGCTCTATCGATTCATCCTGGGTGGAAGCAATGCAGGAAGAACTTCTGCAATTCAAACTTCAACAAGTTTGGATACTAGTGGATCTCCCTAATGGAAAGAAGGCCATTGGAACAAAATGGGTCTTCAGAAACAAGAAAGATGAAAGGGGAATTGTGATTAGGAATAAAGCAAGTTCTGCAACATAGGGTCATAGACAATAATAAGGTATTGATTATAAGAAGTAGTGTTTGCTCCTGTGCTAGAATTGAGGGGCAATAAGATTGTTTTTTTGCCTATGCTTTATTTATGGTTTTCCTGGTATATCAAATGAAACGTAAAGAGTGCTTTCTTATATGAACCATGGGAAGAAGTCTATGTTACTCACCACCATGATTTTAATGATCCCTGACCATCAGACAAAGTTCACAAGGTGGTCAAGGCACTTTATAGGTTGCATCAAGCACCAAGAGCATGGTATGAAACTTTGGCTAACTATCTTTTGAGCAATGGGTTTAAAAGGGGCAAGATAGATCAGACATTATTTATCAAGAAGCAAAAAGGAGATATTTTGCTTGTACAGGTCTATGTAGATGACATTATCTTTGGCTCAACAAACAAGGAGTTATGTACTGGTTTTGAGAAGCTAAGAAAGATAAGTTTCAATGGTGCTATGGAGAACAAACTTTCTTCTATGATTACTAGTTACAATAAAGGAAGATGGAACTTTTATCAGTCAGGAATAATATTGTACATGAAATTTTTGAAGAAATTCAACTACACTGATGTGAAGTCTGCTTCAACCCATTGACTTGGAAAAACCTTTGGTCAAGGATGGAGATGCTGAGGATGTCATGTTTGCAGTATGTGCATGTGCTAGATTTCAAGTTACTCCTAAGACATCACATCTCTTAGCAGTCAAGAGGATTTTTAGATATTTGAAAGGCAAACCAACTTTAGGCCTTTGGTATTCTAGGGATTCTCCATTTGAACTGGTTGCTTATACTGATAGTGACTATGTTGAGCAACTCAAGATAGGAAGTCTACAACTGGAGGTTGTCATTTTTGGAAACAGTTGTTAACTGGCATTGTAAGAAGCAAACTGTGGGTGCCACTTCTACAACGAACAATATGTGGCTTCTGCTAGTTGTCTGTGGACAATACTCTGGATTAAAAAATTACGGATTATGGTACAATATCATGAACACTTCAGTAATATTGACTTAAAGTACAATCTCATTAAGACAATCCTGTTCAACATTCTAAAACAAAACATATAGAATTAGCATCAGTTTATAGAGATTGCAACAACTAAAAATTGTAATACAAATGTTAAAATTCATACTGATTTAAATGTTGTCCAGAGCTACTTACAAAAGGTTTAATGCAGGCTAGATTTCAATGCTTTGGTCTCAAGTAATGGAATGCTGAATCCTTAACTGTCTATATCTCTTTATGTTTTTGTAAAAGTTTTGTAAAGTATTAATACTGTTAGTTTTTCTCAATTAATACTGCTAATATATTAACACTATTAGTTATACCTCAGATTGTTTGTTAAAACAGTAGACCATAAGTTAATGCCTAGTCGAGAAAGATAAATTTTTTGGAAAAAATTTTTTTTTTTGTATATTTGGCTATGAACTAACATCTGCAGGTAAAGCATGTTGAATACCTGATGTTGAATGCTTCACTTTTGAAGTAATGTTTGAGAAGAAAGTTAATGTAACCTTTGGATTGTTTATCTTTGTTATATAATTCACGGTATGAGTTATATAATGGTTTATTTATCATATGTAATATATACAGAATATATTACATACTTTGCGTTCACTTTTTAATTTATTTATTTAACCAACCACCAAACTATTACAACTTTAAATCTAAATCTTTTATCAACGTGTCACGTTGACATAACCATTCATCGGAAAACCCAAATACATTATCCTAGGCTAGTGGGACTTAGCCGTTAAGATTAGTTGCAACTTCTTGATCGAGCCGCTTCATCTTCCGTTCATGTTGTGCATATTAGATGCCTATCTGGCAATCGTTCTTCATCATCAATGTGAGTTTCATAACATCGCTTTTTAATCTTTTGAATGTTTATAAACCCGTGAGGGGGATACATGCTTGTCTACAAAATCTTATACTTACTTGGTTATCTTATAACAACGTGATTGTTTTTAATGGATATTGTGAGTTTATAGCCCCACGTTTTACTTGTTTACATATATTTTTGGGGTGAGAACATGCTTGTTTACAAATGCATTTACATGATTGTTTACAAATTGGTTTACATACTCATTTACATAGCACGCTATGGGATACATTACTTGACTTCATTTTTGGTCACGAATGCATACCTTGCTTTTGAAATGATTACGGATTAGCTTAAGCAGATTGGACTGATAACAATACAGTATTGCCCGGGTGTTCTTGGAGGGGACACCGATAATGGGAGTACATATTCTTTAAATAAAGGCCCGGGTGTTCTTGGAGGGGACACCTGTGATGGGTATATATATATAAGTCTGCATCACAGCTTCATGAACTGTAAATCACTTGGCGGGTGAGCGTGAATGTTATGAAATAGATCCATTCGGGTGTGATCCCCGTTTGGGTGATTAGCTATCACTGGGCAAACGAACGTTATAATATGTTGTCTACTCGAATGTTATAAAATAGATCTATTCGGGATTGACAATCCCCGTTCGGGTAATTAGCTATCACTGGGCAAACGAACATTAAAACATGTCGGATTACGATTGTTTGGGCCTACAGGGCCCACAACACTTACATATGAACTCTTACTGTTATATTAGTGCATCGGTTTCATGAGCTTAGAGTAATCGTAAACATTGTTTTATACTCACATGGATATTTACTGTGCCTTGAATAAAGTGGCAATACATAGTTGAAACATTTTGGTGACATTAAATTGGTCATGCATTCTTTATAAATCTTTGGGATAAGATTGGTACTTTTGGTGACATAAAATGTTTCGTGCGTTCTTTATAAATCTTTGGTATTTTTACATGGTACTGTGATGACACAGTGGACAAATACATTCATTTGAAACTTACAGTCATATCTAAACTAACCTATGAACTCACCAACTTTATGTTGACCATTTTAAGCATGTTTTTCTCAGGTGATATAGATACTTGGCTTACTTGAAGTGCATTGGAGTCTATACATTCAAGTTTTTCATGGTGATGCAAATTATGGGACAAATGTTATATCAAAATTCAGATTTTGATTAAATCAACAAGGCTACTTTTCAAATGACATATTTAGAGGTCGTTCTCTTGTATCTAGCGCTGTGTATTATGAAGTAGCTCCCCCGGACACAATTCTGCTGCGACACACATTTTTGGGGGTGTTACATAAGTGCTAAATCCACTGCATGGAATGAGTTCAGTAGTTCTATGGCTTCTTTGATCATATGCTTGGAAACTAATCAGAAGTTTAATCTGTCTAAGTATATCTTTGATGCAATGGTGAAACACTTAGACGGAGGAGTCAAATTCTTGCTGTATCCACGTTTTCTCTAAGTTTTCATTAATCAACAACTAGGTAATATGTCAACTCACAAGAAGATTTTTGTTAATCCCTTTCACACAAAGAAAGTTTTTGCCAATATGAAGAGAGCTGGAAAGGATTTCTCTGGGAGAATAACACCTTTATTTGATACCATGATGGTTCAACCTATTGAAGAAATGGGTGAGGATTCAAATCATCAAACGGATTCCACTCCAATACACATTATTGATCAACCATCTTCATCTTCCCAACCCAAGAAGAAACAACCATCTAAGAAGGCTCAGAGACAGGAGGTAGAGCATGAGGAAAGTGTACCAACACCTTCTAATGATCCACAACCTAGTGGTGAGGATAGCATGCAACTAACTGAATTGATGGTTTTATGTACCAAATTGTAAACACAGGTTCTTGATTTACAAAAAGCAAAGGATGCTCAAGCTAAGGATATTGTTGCTTTGAAGAAGAGGATCCAAAAGTTAAAAAAGGAGGAGAATGTTAAGACCTACAGGTTTGAAAAGACTCAGGAAAGTTGGTATGTCTAAGAGAGTTGAGTCCTTTGAAGACCATGAGAGTTTGGGTGTTCCTGAAGATGCATCCAAACAGAGGAGGAGTATTAAAGATATTGATGCTGATGTTGATGTTTCTTTGGTTGATGAAACTCAAGAGAGACAAGATGATGACTTAATATTTGATTCTGGAATTTTGGAGGATGATGTGATGCATGTGGAAGCTCAAGTTGATGGGAAAGATGACCAGAGTAAGAAGCCTGATGATAGTACTGCTGGTGAAGCAGTTACTACTGGTAGTATTGATGATAGTGCTATTCCTACAACTAATGAGGAAATCACTTTGGCTCAGACACTTATACAGATTAAAGCAGCTAAGCCTAAAGTTGTTACTACTACTGCTACAACAACAACTTCAAGACCCAAGGATAAAGGGGTGGTTGTAAAGGATCCAAGTGAGTTCAGAGTTCTGCAAGAGACACAATCTTCAAGTTCAA
>BQNB010104584.1:6200-23785 GCA_026074375.1 Tanacetum coccineum | reverse complement strand
GACTTCAAGATTGATTTGACAGTCTTTGGTCCAGAACCAGGTTTAGCACCATCCAACTTCTTTAGTGGAAGAAGAGGAGTGCTACATACTGAAGATTCATCAGGTGAATCATAATCAGATTCTGGAGAGTTAGATACAACAGCTGAAGGATCAGTTGTGTTTCTTTGTGACTTGTTTGAGTTTACCTCATCAGTATCATGATTTGGTAGAGTAGAATCCTCAGCTTCAGATGACTTATGTAGATTACTACTAGTAATAGACATATCTAAGTTATCTGCTAAAGATTTTATGAATACCAGGTCTTTTGACCCACAACTAGAGGTATCTTTAGTGAGTTGTCCAATTCCTGAGATTTTTTTCTTTTGGGTGGGAATTTGCTCATTGATACACTAATTAACTTTATTAGAACTGTTTAGCCATGTTTCTATAATAGATGTTAGCTCTTTCAGTTCAAGTCTTAAGTTTTGATTCTCTTTGAGAATCTCATTGTTTACATGCTGCATGGTAAGAAGATCAAGTTTTGCTTGTTTTAATACCAAAAGTTGTTCTTTGCATACATTTATTTCTTGAACAAGATTTCTATGTTTTGATGAAATATTGTTTCTTTGTTCTTCAACATAGTTTAAATCAATACACAGATAATCTAGAAAGGATTTTCTATCATCATTATCTTCTATTTCAAGAAGAGTGTGTACCTTTTTATGGTGATCTTAGTCCATTCACCATTTCTAGCACTTTCTTTGCCAATAGAATTTCTTTCTTCATCAATAAGTGCCATGAGAGCTTAAACTTTAGTTATTTCATTTTCATTAGACACACTTCTTCTATCAACCATCATACGATTTCAAGCAATGAGGCCTTTATTTTTGCGTAAGGATGAGCAGAGGGTCCGAAGCACTTGATCTGATGAGGCTAGTTTTAGCTTTAAAACTTTGTGGTATTTGGCTTCAAAGTCATTGGTTTGCCTCAGTTCAGGTTTGTTTTTAGATGAAAGGAGAAGTTTTGATTGAAAAGGTGATTGATATAAAGGAACTGATATTTTTGACCAATAGTCTCTTGCAAAATGACCCTTCTTGCAACATTTGTGGCATTCAGTTTGGTCAGTTTCTTTTGCACTGCTAAACCTTTGAGTACCCTTTTTGAAGAATCTTTTAGATTTGGCTAAAAGAGCTCTTGCTTGGTATTCTTCTTCTAAGTCATTTAGGTACTCATGACTACTTCTTGTATCCTCTTCATCATCAGGACTATCTTGAAAGTCCGAGACAATAAAGGTAGAAAAGAAGGCAGTTGACAAAGGTGTTGTAGATACAAGAGATTTGTTCTTTTCAATTTCCTAAATACTGTCTATTAGGTTTTCTTCATACTTGAGTTTACCAAATAGAGAAGCAAGCTTAGAATCTTTCACATGATTTGTGTTTCTGAGACTTTGGCAGAAACTTAGACACTTCTTTGGTAACCCGTTTATAAAACTAGTATTTATTTCAAGCTTTGAAAGTTTAATGCCATCATTTACTAACTCATTCATCAGAGCTTTATATCTGGTGAAAGTTTATGTTAGAGATTCACCTTCTTTGAATTTGAAGGTGTTATAGCACAACTTAGGGTCCATGACCCTACTTTCTTTCACATCAGAGGGCCCCTCATGATATAGTATCAAGTCATCCCAAGTTGATTTTGCAGTTAAGCAATTTATTATAGAATTCATTTGGTCATCTGGAAGCACGGACATAATGAGACTTTTGAGATGCTGATTTAGGTTAGCATCTTTTCTCTCATCAGCTGTCCATTGTGCCTCTGGCTTTTGTTGACCAACTGCCATAGGGATAAAAGGACCATTTGAAATAATGTTTTCAAATTGAGGTTCAATACCAATGATATGACACATGAACCTCGTTTTCCAATTGGTGAAATTTTCCACCTCAAGTATAGGAGCGGCATTTAGTTGGCCACCCCTATATTCAAGAGTCTGTGGTACCTCTACTGTTGCCATTTAAGATGGATCTTGATTTTAAAAATATTTGAGCCTTTATATAACCTTTTTTACGAGATTTTATAAACCAGAAGTCTCTGAACCACTTGTTGGTCCCTAAAGAAGTGATATAAAGATTATCAAATTAGACTAATCATATTTCATGGCAACGAAGTGAGTTTTAAACAAATATAGATAAGCAATATAAAGAACAAGTTTAAAACACACATAAGTACTTTTCTACGTATAGACTTTTATTAGAATCAAATAAAGAATCTATGACACACCATTTTTTTTTTTTTTTTTTTTTTTTTTTTTTTTTTTATTTTTTTTTTTTATTTTTTTTTTTTTTTTTTTTTTTTTTTATTTTTTTTTTTTTGGCTTGTGGAATACAAGGTGGTTGAATGATAAAATGGGTGTGTATCTCCTTCAAACTTATTCATCTAAACCAAAGTATAAGAACTATAGAAAAAACAATCTTGTTATACAAACTGAAGCTTCAGCTTTCAGTAGTACGAGTCAGTTTGTTTGAGAGATAAATGAACTCTTCAATGTGTATTGATGCGTATTTTCTTTTAAAATATATTTTTGTCAAGTTTTAAATTTATAAAACTCAATCTACCTAACGACACACTGACGGGCAGAGAACCCGATCGTGGGTAGTATATAATGGTAAATCCGAGGTCGCCCCAAGAGCTAAGGTTTAATTAGTTTTAATTTGAAATGTCACGTTCCGAAAATGGTTTTTGATTTTAATTGAAAGAAAATAGAAAAACAATACAATAAAATAAATAACTAAAATTAAAAGGATAGGAGATATCAAGAGAGAAAACGTGCTAACCTAGTTACTTCATTATTATTGTTATGAAAACAATTTCCTGTGCAATGTCAAACTATGGTTTCATAACTGGTTATTAAGGTCGATAGACTTGAATGTGCATATACAGTCTATCTATACGTTCCTGTGATCGAATCATCCTGAATCATCTGGGAGAGAGCTAGTCCCAGGTTGCAGTGATATAATCCCTAACTAATCCCCAAAACATATATAATAACCTATTAAATTAATAACCCTCTACATGATTCTTGTGCTTTTTAAGTATCGAGTGATTTGTGCGGTGACCGGTCAGTTCCTACACCAGGTAAAGAGTTAGTGATCCTCCCTAGTACCCATTGGATCCCATCATGACAGGTAATCTATTAATGGGGTCAAGCCTAGTCCAAACCACCCGTACTACCAAAACCCAAGGTTACATGATAGTCAAGGAATATCTAATGAAACCATAATTCAACAAGAAACAATCATAACAAAAGTAAATTCATAACTAGGCTAGCACTTTAAGTGCTTAGCCGCTCATTGTAACGGAAACACAGTAAGAGATAGAAGAAATCATATATTGAAAACTCATAATTCTTACAAGATTCGTCATTTGAACGATTAAATACATAAAGTAAGTAAAGTGTGATCTCCCTTGGACTCTAGGTGGAATTCTCTGAAGGTTGGAAGCCTTTGTTGCCTATCCAATTGGCTGTGGAGGAAGTGATGTCGGAATAGCTTGAATGAGGCCTCTATTTATAGTTATCGTACCTGTTACGGCGTAACCAATAAAGGTGTTACGCCGTAACCAACTTACACGGCATTCCATAATTAAGCAGCTGTTACGGCATAACCAGATATGGTATTACGCCGTAACCTTCATATAACTTCTATATGTACGTGATCTTCATTCTATATTTGTGGATCTTCATGGTTACGGCGTAACTGGATAAGGTGTTACGCCGTAACTATAACTTTGACAAGATTTCCTTCCAAATATAGGTTTACGTCGTAACTAGATATAGTGTTACGCTGTAAAGTCTTCCTTGATCTTCATACTTGCTTAATTTATGTTACGGCGTAACCATTTTTGGTGTTACGCCGTAACACTCTTTAGAATTTACACTTTAAGTCCTTTTTCCCTTGTTTCTTGTCACTTTCCTGCATTTCACCTGAAAACTACAAAACAATAGAAAATATCTCATTTTCGAGTGTTAGTGAGACATTTGCAGTGTTTAGGGGTTATTTGCCGATCAAAAAGTATAAATATTGATGTATCACCAAATATCCCCTCTACTTGACTCTACTGTACCGCTCGAAGTATAACCTGTTACAACATTAAAAAAGATATCTCGAGTCTAACTTCAAGAAATAAATTTATAAAACTCTATGCTAGAAAATATCAAAGCCGAACACACTCCGAAAAAGGGATAAAAATTCACCCAGCTCTCCACTAGTTCTAAGTGTTTCATTTTCGGGGTGATCGCTCAATGTACAATTATAACATGTTTCTAATCATAAGCTAATTGGGAAAGTAACAACAATCTGCACCATTCAGAATTAAAGGTCTAAATAAGTTCTCAAGGCAACAAGGGTATTATGGTTTCAAAGTATTAAGAGTTAGGATAGACATGTGATACACATTTAATGGTTGATAAATAAAAACACAAAACAATAGTCTAAAATAATCTAAGGTTGTCATAACTAGCTACTGTACATCCATGGGTCCAAGAGTCAAAGTCTGAAAATCTAATCCTCAATAATGGGCTACTAGCTCCATTCTTCATGAGTATTGATATTACTTGGTGTAATAATGGGCTACTAGCTCCATTTTATAGAGATATTTTGGTGCAATTATGGGCTACTAGCTCCATTTTTTTATTTTTTAGTTTGCACCATCTTTACATTTTTAGCACATGGGTGACCTTTGTTGATACAAATAATGCTAAAAAACGTTATTTATATTTTTCGACCTCTCAACGTTTTGATAATAACAAAATGTATAAAATGTTTTACAATAAAAATAAACGTTTACAAATTATTAAATGTAAAATTTCATTTCTAAGATTAGTGATCACTTAAGGTATGGACAAACAAAATAATTAAGCATGATTAGTGATCAAGAAAATATTTTTCTCTTAATCCTCACTTTTAATTCTACAAAAGTATTTTCTCAAAAATACATTTACAAAATATTCTAATTAAAATAAAAAATTATATAAAAATCTTAAAATCTGAAATTCAAATTTTCCCCCTAAAACAGAAGCTTCAACACCAGATACAACCTTCCCCACAAAAAGACAAAAAAGGGAGCGGAGTCTAGGCGGCGGCCCCCTTATATATAAGGGACCGCCGGGACCGCCCCCAGAGAGCCGTTGGGATTCCCTGCCTATAAATACTGCTCCATTCCCAGCAGAAAACAATTCCTCTTTGCACGAAATTTTTTAGTCTTTTCTTTCTCTCTCTAAACCTTCTTTCTCTCACTAAAACTCTTGATCACTAACATACTTAGATCTTGTTTCAAGTGATCTAATCTCTTATTCTCATCTTTTCCCTTCTCAATTCCAAGTGCAAGAGAAGAACACTCCCGTATTTTCGTCAAGAACCAAAGGTCATTAGTGATCTCTCCTCTCTTCTTTTAAGTACCAAAACTCTATTGTATTTATCTTGTGTATTTGTGTGATTCGGATATTGTGTAGATCCGATAGTGTAGATCTTGTGAGTGTGTATATCTTGTGAAGTGGTAGATTGGTTCTAGCTAAGATTAGGACTCGACATTTAGCTTAGTGTCAGAAAATAACGTAAGCGACGTGTAAACGGTTTTCTCCGCCTAAAGGGAGCTTGTTGACATAGTGAAATCTCGAGTAGGATACTCGGGAGTGAAGTAAGGGCAAGAGGTGCTAGTCGTAGCCGCACCACTAATAAAATCTCGGTGACTTGGTTTTGTTTGTTTCTTTCCATATCTCTTTTTACATTATTAATGTTGTTACTTAGTTTTTCGTTTTAGAATAGTTATTGCTTGTTCATATTGTGATTTGATTGAACATATAACTCGAATCTATACATTTTTTAAAGTAAAATTTTTAAACTTGTAAAACAAACGTGTAAACTATTCAAAACCCCCCGCCCTTTTAGTTTTTCACAATTGGTATCAAGGAGCAAGGTCACTCAGGATTTTTTAAAATATGCTGTATTTTAAAGCTTTGGGATCGATCCTATGGATTCATGACAAAAATCTAGAAGGGGCAATCTATGCAAACACCACCACTCGTTGAAAGCGATAATTTTATTATTGAAAAATAATTCCGAGACATATGGTTAAATTAAAATATAATAGAACTTTGCATGTTATTACCAATGGAGATTTTTCAACCTATTTTGTATAAAATTCAGAAAACCAAATTAGATGAGATTATCCCTTTTGAAAACAAACGATGATCTCAAAAAGAGACTTGCGAAAAATAATGAAACAAAAATGGATATTTACAATGTTTTTGCAAGAAAAGAATATGAAAGAAATATTCAATGGTAACAACGTAAAAAAAAGAAATTTGGAAAACTAGCTAATCAACCATACTAGGTATTATCCAGTCCAAAGATAATAAGATCGACTTTTTGTTCGAACAATTATGAACAATTCGTCATTTCTGAAGACGAATCTATAGATAGTGCTTTTGCTAGATTTAATACTATTATTAATAGTTTAAAAGCTCTTGATGAAGGTTATTCTAGTAGAATTAGTAAGGAAACGTTTTCTTTAGGACTCTACATCCTAAATGGAGAGTCAAAGATGATTGTAGGATTTTTAGCAACTAAATATATAATATACTCATAACATATAAATATAGTATAAGTCTAAAAATCAACAAGATCAATGATACCGAGAAGTAGTATAGAGTGTTCCCGGGTCGTTTATCCCCAACGAGGCTGGAATGGAAAATCGATACAGTCGAAGATTTGAGTTTTAAGAGAGAATTGAATTGAAAGTGTGGAAAAGTCAAATTAAACAATAACAAACAAAATCGTTTAATAAAATACGCTAAAAAATTACTAAATTAAAACTAGAAAACACTAGCACGAATCCCGAACAAAGGGGGGAAAACCTAAAATCTTTAAAATAACCCTACGAGTAATTTCACTCTAAAACTACTCTACGGGACAAATAACAAAGAATGGAAAAAGACTAGACGTTGGGTGTTACCGAAAACGGATTCGTTTGACCCAAAGTTTAATAAAGACACCCAAAAACGAGTCAAAACAAAAAACGTACCCGGACCCGTTCTTTAAAAAAGGAAAAGTTGTAAAAATGACCCTACGAAAATTTTTGTATTTTTCCTACAAACTATATGACAAAAGAAAATTTTCTAAAAAAGCAAAATATTTTTTTGATAATTTTTGTATTTTTTATGAATTATTTAAACTTTTAACGAAATTAAATTATAAAAAATATTAAATGACTTCGAAAAATTCTGAAAAATTTACTAAAAATACTTTACACTATATAAATCCTACGAAAAATAGAAAAAGCAAAATTGGCTTAAAAATAAGCCCGTAAATAAGCTGTTACAGCTTATAAGCTTAAAAGCCAAAACACCCTTAAATATGCAAGCCCTTGAGTCTTTAACGAAAAAGACCCAAGGGCGCAGCGGTGAGAGTGTGTACAAAAGGGGACTGTATCGAGAGGTCACGGGTTCGAGTCTTGCTCACCCGGACCTCTTGTCTTTCCCCTTTTTTTTTCGAAAACTCAAAGAAGCAAAGTTGTTAAGCTCGTGGGGCTTAACAACTTTGTCTTCTACAACTTTTTCTAAAAAGCACTAAATAAGCTTAAAAATAAGCTCAAAACTCGACAGTTTGCTTAAAGTGGCTTAAAGGCTTGCAAAGCTAAGTCATTTGGCTTGGGGTCGAAATAAGCTAGGACTAAGACAAAATAAGCTAAGGAGGGTCTAAACTAACTTAGATAAGCTCTACAAAGCTAAAAAGCTAAGACTAATAAGCTGTTGAGAGCTTATGATGACAGAAACTAGAACAAAGCTTAAAAGGGCAAAAACACTAAAGTGGGCATTCAAATAAGCTAGCAAAAGGAAAATAAGCAAACTAAACTATCTAATTTAACCTAAAAAACTATGAGGAGCAACAATGAGCTTATGAGAAAAGCTAAATAAGCCAGGGAAGAAAAATAAGCAATCCCTACACCTAAGTAGGCTAAAACAGTTCGACAAGCAGGTTTTGGCTTAAAAATAAGCCAACAAATGAGCTTTTTAAGAGTTGAAACTCAAGAGGCTTATACAAGAGCTTATAGGCTCTTGAAATAAGCCAATAACTTGGGCTTATACACACTTAAAAACCAAGAAAAAGGAGCTCAAAATCTCCCCTTTGCACCAGGGGAGATTAAAGCTTAAAACTAGGGGCTTATTTGACAGCTTGTTAAAAGCTGTCAAATAAGCTCAAGTTAAAAAGATAAGCTTAAACAGATTTAGTACCCTAGCTTTTGGACTTGTGCACAAAGTTTTGACTTTTAAAAATCATTTTAACTTGCTGATTTTTGATGGTGAAAAAGGGTGTTGGATTTTTAAAACTGTGACACTAAAAACACTTGGGCTGTTTTGACTCACAAGGTCAAAAGGACACAAGGCATTTTGACAGCTTGTTTTAAACCCACAATTACTCACTTTTGACACCACAACTCAAGTGTCCAAGTGCTTATCCAAATAAGCACTTTGAGTTTTCTCAAAATCCAACAGTTTTAAACAGTGACTTAAAGAACCTTGAACAACACTTTTTAAAACTGAAAAACCTTTAAAATCAGGCTAAATAGAGCTTAATACTTAAGCTGAAACCAACCTAATGACCATAACCCAAACCAAGACCATTTTGACCCGTTTTGGGTGTTGACCCAAACACCCCTTAAAAAATTCTGTCTAAACTAATTTGTACTTAAAAATCTATTTTAAAACTAAAGCTACTAAAACCTTTTATCTACTCACACTAGTTTTCACCTAATTAAGCTACTTTAAAACTCAAACCTACAGCTTAAGTGTAAAAATAAGCTAGTTTCTCTCCTAGCCCTTTACACTAACAATGACAGTTTTAAGAGATAAACTGAGATTAGACAACATTTATTTAATGAAAACTTAAAACAGCCAAATAACAAGCCTAAAACATATGTTTGCAAAGAATTGAACAGGAATTAAAAGTAAATAAGCTAATGTTTTAAGCTAAAAATTAAGCTAGATGAAAATTGAGGAATGAAACCTTGATTTTTTGTAGTCTCAGTCACAAGCCACTTTTGTTGAGTGAGTGGCTTAAAAAGCAATACAACTAAAGTGGCACCCTTAGCCTCTAAACCTTGAGCTTAAAAGCTCAATAAGCTGAAATTAGCTTATTTTTCCAAATAGCTTCCAAACTTGATTAAACTGGACTCAAGTGATCATGTTTGATGTAAAATGAACTAAACTAGCAAGTTAATGACTTTGAACAAGTTTTCAACTGAATTTGAGCTTATGAACAAGTATAAGCTCAAAAGAGCTTATTAGGTAAAAACAGCTTGAATTTTCATTAAAACTGAGAATTACAAGTACATAAAAGAAATTAGCTTAAAAAATACTTAAACTATTTTTAAAAACTACACTAAAACTACTTCTTGGCCACAATGGCTTTACAAAGCTATATATAGAAAAAATTCGACTAGGCTCTCCTTCTTTTTCTTCTTTCACTTGTGTTTCTTTGAAGACACATAAAGGAGTTGTGTTTGTTGTGTGAGTGGTTCACAGCTTCAATCTTGGCCCTTCAATTTTTCAAAAATCAATCTTGGTCGTCGATATAGGCTTTGGGAGATGTGGGATTGCCAACTTGGCAATCTTACAGCTGGGAAAGCTAGTGGAGGGGGGGGGGAAGTGATTACCCATGGTGGTGGTGGTAATCTACAGGGTAAAAACGGGTTTGTAAACCCGTGAGTTGTTTTTTATTTTTTGGGGGTGATGTGGGAAGAAGCGTGAAAAAGTGGTTTGGGGAAGACAGAGGTATGTTTGGGGAATTGGCACAAATGGCCCCTCAAAGATATATGCCTCTTTGCATCCTTAGTCCTTGTGTTGTTATAACTTTTGGGGACTTGGCAAAACAAGTCCCCAAGAGTTATAACACTCTTTGCAAGACTCGTCCCCTTGTGTTTATAACTTCTATGGGACTGGCAGAATTGGACCGATGGAGTAAACTTTGCAAATTTGGCATTTAGGCCCTTCTCTCTTTTTTCCTCTTTTCTTCTTTAAATATAAGTTATAGTTACTGAACATGAAAATCCCTAAACTTATATTAAAGAAGAAAAATAGGAAAAAGAAGAGAAGTGGCAAAAAGTCCAAATTTGCAAGGATATACTCCAAAGGAACCAATCAGTGCCAAGTCCCTAGATATATAACACCAAGGAACGAGACATGCCAAGAGTGTTAAACTCTTGGGGACTTGTATTTGGCCAAGTCCCCCTAAATGTAATAACACACAAGGAACTAAGATTCAAAGATGCTAATCTTAGCGGGGCCATTTGTGCCAATCCCCAAACATACCTCTGTCATCCCTCCAACCACTTTACCCGCTTCTTCCCCCCCCCAAAAAAAAACAACTCACGGGTTTTACAACCCCGTATTAAATCCCTGTAGATTACCACCACCACCATGGGTAATCACTTCCCCCCCCCCTCCACTAGCTTTCCCAGCTGTAAGATTGCCAAGTTGGCAATCCCACATCTCCCAAAGCTTATTTCGACGACCAAGATGATCCAAGGCAAAATTGAAGGGCCAAGATTGAAGCTGTGAACCACTCACACAAACGGGAAGTTTAGAAAAGAAAAAAAAAAAACCCCACAACCTCCGTTTATGTGTCTTCAAAGAAACACACGGAAATAAGAAAAAAAGGAGAGCCCTCAGACGAATTTTTTCTATATATAGCTTTGTAAAGCCATTGTGGCCGAAAAGTAGTTTTATTGTAGTTTTTAAAAATAGTTTAAGTATTTTTAAGCTAATTTCTTTTATGTACTTGTAATTCTCAGTTTTAATGAAAATTCAAGCTGTTTTTACCTAAATAGCTCTTTTGACTTATACTTGCTCATAAGCTCAAATCAGTTGAAACTAGGTTCAAAGTCATTAACTTGGCTAGTTAGATCATTTTACATCAAGAACATGTACACTTGCGTCCAGTTTAATTCAAGTTTGGAAGCTATTTGGAAAAATAAGCTAATTTCAGCTTATTGAGCTTTTAAGCTCAAGGTTTAGAGGCAAGGTGCCACTTAGTTGTATGCTTTTAAGCCACTCACTCAACAAAAGTGGCTTGTGACTGAGACTACAAAAAATCAAGGTTTCATTCCTCAATTTTCATCTAGCTTAATTTTTAGCTTAAAACATTAGCTTATTTACTTTTAATTCCTGTTCAATTCTTTGCAAACATATGTTTTAGGCTTGTTATTTGGCTGTTTTAAGTTTTCATTAAATAAATGTTTCTAATCCGCAGTTTATCTCTTAAAACAGTCATGTTAGTGTAAAGGCTAGGAGATAAACTAGCTTCTTTTTACACTTAACTGTAGGTTTGATTTTAAAGTATCATAATTAGGTGAAAACTAGTGTGGTAAAAAAATTTAAAAGTTTTAGTAGCTTTATTTAAAATAGATATTTAAGTACAAATAAGTTAGACAAAACTTTTAAGTGTGATTGGGTCAACACCCCAAAACGGGTTAAAATGGTCTTGGTTTGGTGTTATGGTCCCTTAGGTTGGTTTCAGCTTAAGTATTAAGCTCTATATTTAGCTGATTTTATAAAGGTTTTTCAGTTTTAAAAAGTGTTGTTCAAGGTTCTTCAAGTCATTGTTTAAAACTGTTGGATTTTGAGAAAACTCAAAGTGCTTATTTGGATAAGCACTTGGACACTTGAGTTGTGGTGACCCAAAAAGTGAGGTATTGAGGGTTAAAACAAGCTGACAAAATGCCCTTGTTCCTTTTACCTTGTGAGTCAAAACAGCCCAAGTGTTTTTAGTGTCACAGTTTTAAAAATCCAACACCCTTTTTCACCATCAAAAATCAGCAAGTTAAATGGAACTATTAAAAGTCAAAAACATTTGCACAAGTTCCAAAAGCTAGGGTACAAAATCAGTTAAAGCTAAACTTTTTAACTTGAGCTTATTTGACACTTTTAACAAGTCCTGTCAAATAAGGCCCCTATTTTATAAGCATTAATCACCCCTGGTTTAAAGGGGAGATTGAGCTCCTTTTTCTTGGTTTTTCAAGTGTGTATAAGCCCAAGTTATTGGCTTATTTCAAATCCAATAAGCTCTTGTTTAAGCCTCTTGATTTCAACTCGTAAAAAGCTCATTGTTTGGCCTATATTTAAGCCCAAAGTTTGCCTTGTGACTGTTTTAGCCTACTAGTGTGTAGGGATTGCTTATTTTTCTTCCCCTGGCTTATTTAGCTTTTCTCATAAGCTCTTTTGCTGTTACTCATAGTTTTTTTAGGTAAAATTAAATAGATTTATTTTGCTTATTTTCCTTTTTGCTAAGCTCTATTTTGAATGCCCCCATTAGTGTTTTTTTTCCCTTTTAAGCTTTGTTCTAGTTTTTTGTCATCATAAGCCACAACATCTAATTAAGTCTTAGCTTTTTTAGCTTTGTGTAGAGTCTAATCAAGTATAGTTTAGACCTCTTAGCTTATTTTGTCTTAGTCCTAGCTTATTTCGACCCCAAGCCAAATGACTTAGCTTTGCAAGCCTTTAAGCCACTTTAAGCAAACTGTCGAGTTTTGAGCTTATTTTTAAGCTTATTTAGGGCGTTTCACAAAAACTTGTAGTTGACAAAGTTGTTAAGCCCCACGAGCTTAACAACTTTGCTTCTTTGAGTTTTCGAAAAAAAAGGGGAAAGACAAGAGGTCCGGGTGAGCAAGACTCGAACCCGTGACCTCTCGATACAGTCCCCTTTTGTACACACTCTCACCGCTGCGCCCTTGGGTCTTTTTCGTTAAAGACTCAAGGGCTTGCATATTTAAGGGTGTTTTGGCTTTTAAGCTTATAAGCTGTAACAGCTTATTTACGGGCTTATTTTTAAGCCAATTTTGCTTTTTCTATTTTTCGTAGGATTTATATAGTGTAGAGTATTTATTAGTTACCATTTTTCAAGAAATTTTGAAGTCATTTTAAATATTTTTTTATAATTTAATTTATTAAAAGTTTAAATAATTCTAAAAAATACAAAAATTACAAAAAAAATATTTTGCTTTTTTAGAAAATTTTCTTTTGTCATATAGTTTGTAGGAAAAATACAAAAAATTTCGTAGGGTCATTTTTACAACTTTTCCTTTTTTAAAGAACGGGTCCGGGTACGTTTTTTGTTTTGACTCGTTTTTGGGTCAAACGAACTCCGTTTTCGGTCTAGTCTTTTTCATTCTTCGTTATTTGTCCTAGATATTTTTAAGAAGTGAAAAAATACTTCGTATGTTATTTTTTAAAAGATTTTAGGTTTTCCCCCCTTTGTTGGGATTCGTGCTCTGTTTTCCTATTAATTTAGTAATTTTTTAGGTTTTTCTTAAACATTTGTTTGATTATTGTTTAATTTGACTTTCGCACACTTTCAATTCAATCCATCCTTCGAAACTCAAATCTTCGACTGTATCGATTTTCCATTCCAGCCTCGTTGAGGATAAACGACCCGGGAACACTCTATACTACTTCTCGGTTTTATTGATCTTGTTGATTTTTAGGACTTAATATAGATTTTATATATATAATAGATAAATATTTTAGAGTGTTAAAATCCTACACATCTTTGCTCTTCCGATTTAGATGTAAGCTCTAAGAAACTTCCTTACGTAATTACTACTAAATAACCTTCATCAAGAGCTTAACACTAGTAATAAATAGTATTAAATCTAGCAAAAGCACTATCTATAGATTCGTCTTCGGAAATGACGAATTGTTCATATTGTTGAACCAAAAGGTCGATCTTATTATCTTTGACTTGGATATTACCTTGATGGTTGATTAGCAAAGTTTTCCAAATTTCTTTCCGTGTTACACAAGAAAATTTCTTTCATATCTTTTCGTGGAAAAACATTGTAAATAACCATTTTTTGCTTCTTATTTTCGCAAGTCCTTTTGAGATCATCGGTTTGTTTTTTTCCAAAGGGATAAACCTCATCTAATTTGGTTTCTGAATTATATTACACTAGATTGAAAATCACCAAAGGTTACTAACATGCCAAAGTATCTATATCTTTTAAGTTTTAACATATGGTCCTCGAATCTATTTCACAAAAATAATATTAATCGCTTTCAAAAGAGTGGTGTGTTATGCATAATGATTTCCCTTTCAAGATATTTTGTCAAATACCATAGATCGATCCAACCTTTAAAATACAGCAATTTTAAAAATCTTGAGTGACCAAGCTCCTGATACCAATTTTGAAAACAAAAAGGGGGGGGGGGGGTTGAATAGTTTACAGGTTCTTTTTATGTTTTTAAACTTAGCTTTCAAAAATGTTTAGATCCGAGCTATATGTTCAACCAATGCACAATATGAACCAACAATAACTATCTAAACTAAGACTAAATGACAATATCGATAATATAAAGAGATAAGGAAAGGAACAAGCAAAACAAGACACCAAGATTTTATAGTGGTTCGGCTACGAAGCACCTCTTCGCCTTACTCCACTCCCCGAGTATCCAACTCGAAATTTCACTATGTCAACAAACTCCCTTTAGGTGGAGAAAACCGTTTACACGTCGCTTACGTTATTTTTCGACACTAAGCTAAATGTCGAGTCCTAATCTTAGCAAGAACCAATCTACCACTTCACAAGATCTACACAATCGGATCTACACAATATCCGAATCACACAAATACACAAGGTAAATAAAATAGAGGTTTGGTACTTAGAAGAAAAGAGGAGAGATCACTAATCAACACTTCGTTTCTTGACGAATACGAATGTTCTTCTCTTGCACTTGATAGAGGGGAGAGATAAGAAGAAAAGGATAAGATAAGATCACTTGAAACAAGATCTAAGTATTTTAGTGATCAAGAGTTTTAGTGAGAGAAAGAAGTTTTAGAGAGAGAGAGAAGAGACTAAAAAATTTCGTGCAAAAAGGAATATTTTTCTGCTGGGAATAAAGCAGTATTTATAGACAGGGAATCCTAACGGTCATCTGGTGGCGGTCCCGGCGGTCCCAGATATATAAGGGGGCCGCCAGGCCTATAAGGGGGCCGCCACCTAGACTTCGCTCCCTTTTTTGTCTTTTTGTGGAGAATGCTGTATCTGGTGTAGAAGCTTCCGTTTTGGGGGAAAATTTTGAATTTCAAATTTTATGTTTTTAATAAAACTTTTCTTTTAATTAGAAAATATTTTGTATAATTAATTTTGTAAAAATCTTTTGTAAAAATGTAATAGTTGAGAGAAGAAATATTTTCTTGATCACTAATCATGCTTAATTATTTTGTTTGTCCATACCTTAAGTGATCACTAATCTTAGAAATAGAATTTTACATTTAATAATTTGTAAACGTCTATTTTTATTGTAAACGTTTTTACATTTTGTTATTAACAAAACGTTGAGAGGTCAAAAAATATAAATAACGTTTTTAGACATTATTTGTATTAACATAGTTTGTCAATCCCATTGGTTATTTTACCATTCGACTCCGAGTTGAACACTCTTCTTATGCTTTTGAATCGCGTATGTTGTTTCGTAATCCATCGTTTTGAAGTCTTCCAGTTGACGGGAGTGCGATTTCAACTTGTCACCTCGAATCGTGCGGCCTTTTGGCACTTACCTTTGGAACGTGACTGACTAACGTCTCATTATTCTTCTCGTTACTTCTTATGATTTTGAAGAATTATGCCGCCAAGGAGACTCCTTCTTCTCAATGTAACATTGTCTTGATCTCGTGTTTTGTTGTGACAATGCTTAAGTAGGCTAATTTATAATTACCTTATTGAAATGAATTGGGACACCTCTTCATTTGAATAAGGAAATTATAAATCAATGAACCATAAATTTCTAATTCTTATTTACATGGATAAGGACGCCTTTGGATGTAAATAACGATTTGTAAATAAGTGGGCTTAAGTGCATGGCATTCGTATGAATAACTTTCTTTCGATTTGTAATCCGTTTGTACGAATAATTCATTTTCTTCGTTCATCTAATCATTATCGTTATTAATTACCTTCAGACGAATAAGTCTTTAGACTTCTTTCGGTTCGTAATTTGTTCATTCGATTATTTCCAAATGCGTATCCGACATGGCGTGCGTCTCTTTTAACAAGTAATGCGTCCGTACGAATCATTCATTGTCTTTACTCTTCAAATCGCTATCATTATTGTTGTTGTACAAATAGCTATTTTAACTTCTTTCGACCCGTAATATGCTATATAGATTATTTTTTTTTCTGATTGTATATCGATCGTCGCAAACCATATGGAGATAAGTCGAATAGAGCACCAAGACGGCGCTCCCTTAAGGTGGGAAGACTGTAACATCTCGTATTTTACGGTCAATATTAAATCTTGACTTCGTTCCTATTTTTGCTTTGAATAAATTTTTTGTGTTTTACTTGTTAGCCGATTTGGTGAAAATCATCGTTTTGGTTATTCGCGAGCCGTGCTTAGAACATTTACTAGTTAAGTGTTTTAAGAAAAAAAAATTCATATTTTCGCTCCGGAAGTCAATTTATTTTTATTTTAGTATTTTATGATTTTTTTTTCCGCGTTTTGCCGAAATCGAGTCAAAATAGTACTTTAACACTTTTAACATTTTAAATAAATGTTTTATACCAAAATAACGTGT
This sequence comes from Tanacetum coccineum, assembly GCA_026074375.1. NCBI lineage: Eukaryota > Viridiplantae > Streptophyta > Magnoliopsida > Asterales > Asteraceae > Tanacetum > Tanacetum coccineum. The sequence goes on along the minus strand of BQNB010104584.1, from coordinate 7,184 downwards.
TGCAAAAAAAATATATAATAATAATAAAAATATATATATAATAATAATAATATATGAAACATGAAGCCCAAACCAAACACCCCTTTTCTTTTTATTAGCTCCTACAAAATAACAAACCAAACACCCCCTTATTACCTTATTACTACTACTAAACCACAACACAAACACACACACTCATAATAACAAAAAAATATGTCTTCCCTTTTCTTCTTCTCTGTGGTCGACGAGCAGAACCAACACCAACACTACCATTGCTAAAAAATTCTCCAATCAATCTTAAAACACTTCTACATTACTCTTATATAAAACCCCATCATTCTTTTCCTTATAAATCAACCATGCATGATCCTTTTCAAAGTTCTTGATTTTGAAGATTTTTAGTTTTGAAGGATTTCTTTGATTTTAGGTACAATTGGTGTAATAAAGGTTTAATTGCAAGTGATTATGCAAGATTTTGATTGCTAAAAAGTTAAGGTTTTGGTAAAAAGGTGTTATGTGGTTTCGGCAATAAGGGCAAACACAAAAGAGTTTGTGTGTCTTTGATTTTCTTTGATTTCTTAGTGTTAGCGAGTATTTTTATTACCCTCTTGTGATATTAATTTTTATATATTATGCATGTGTATAATCTATTACTTAGAATCCATGTGTGATGATGCATGAATTGTTATTGAGGTTGGATTAATAGTTTGAGATGATTAGTGAATGGGGTTGGGCTAGTTAGAGGTTATTGTGAAGTTGTGGTGAAGTAAAATTTGTGTTTGGTAATGTTTCGGATTAGGTGAATTAATGCAGAAAATCAGACAGCCATATTCGGGCGTCATAAATATTTTTAATCTTATTTTAGGCTTTTGATTATGATAGGGTTCGTTCTTGCGGTCGTTTCAATATAAAATCCGACCTCTAACTCCTAAAAACGAAATTGAAGTTAGAAAATTTTTTACTAAAAATTCAGCTTTTCAGGAAATAATAGTTGCTGTCAGATTT
>BQNB010104582.1:0-23785 GCA_026074375.1 Tanacetum coccineum | reverse complement strand
CATCGGCCACGCCTCCGACACGATGTAGCAATCATATTTCGACCTCGGATTATTATCATTATTATTTTTATTTTATATATTTTTTTTCATTTTTTTTTATTATTATTTTTTTATTTTTTTTATTTTTTATTTTTTGCTATAATCATAATATATTACCGGTGTCTTTTATCTCGAAGCCACATCGATAGCGAGTCGACAAGAGGTTATTCTACTTATTATGACACCGGCCTCCACCTTATATGAATACTTCAACATCGGCCACGCCTCCGACACGATGAAGTAATCTGGCAAAAAGATATTTATTCTACTTATTAATTATTTATTTATTTATTTGCAACATTAATCGAAGAGAAAATACATTTTTAGAAAATTTAATTTAAATTTGAACTAAGACTAAATTTATTGATATCGACTACATTCTTTATAAAAATAGTTGATTTAAGTCTAATTTTCAAAGAACGTATTATTAGTCAAAATTAGAAGCTTTTGGGAGGAAAGCGTGAACAAATTACATCATGAGCTTTAAGATTTCCAAATACTCCTTGTTTAGATCCAATTTCTAACTTAACACTATCATTTTTCGTCTTTGCAAAATTTTAAAGTTAAGCAAACGCTAAGTCTAAAAAGCTAAGGGGAAAGCTAGAGTTTTAAACTCGGTCAAATCAAAAGCTACCTAATTCTACTGGCCTACTTATTACTATATATTATATTTTAATCATCATTTTTTTTATATTTTTTTATATTTATATTTTTATTTTATAATAAAACAATAAAAAATTTAAAATTTTGGTCAAAACTGGGTTGCACGGGACAAGCAAGCCAGGTATGATCCATTTCGATAGAAATCCCCCCACACTTAGAATGGAACATTGGCCTCAATGTTCAAAAATATCGGGTTTTACCCCCACACTTAGGAATGAAAAAGGCAAATGCAAAAAATTCCAAGTGTGAAAAGGGAAGCACAATAACAATCATGATCTGGATTAAGGATTCCAAAATAAGCAAAAGATCGAAGACCGGATGATTGGAGGATTGAAAACAAAGCTCGGTCTTCTATGTCTTAAGGAATCCTGCAAGCAAAAAACAATACACCACCAAAGAAAGAAGCTCGACCCCACACTTAAGCTATAAGATCACACGCTTATATAATATATATTCTACTAGGGTAAGCATGGGTTCGCCACCACGAAGCGCTTATTTTTGATAACCGAGTCTTGAGCCTGTCTCGATCCACCACACTTGGTTTGGTCCAGGAGGATAGAAATGGAGTACGGGACATCCAATGAGAATGTCCCTCCAGAAATCATCTCGGGCGTTCAGAAAAAATCAAAAGTGATTTTGGCCCATGGATGAGAAAGGAGAAGAAAAAATACCAGGTTTGAACACGTTTTTTCTGTCCTCGTTTTCGGATGAAAACGGGAGCAAAAGGTCAAACACTGGACAAAGGGTGGGTTGGGTGGGCAAAAGATTAGGCATAAGAACATCATGTTCAGAAATGTCACCCACCACTTTCTTAGTAACAACACCCGCATCAGGCTTAAAATCAAAGCAAATCTCAACATCCGGTGGTTCCGGAGGAGGACGGGAAAGAGATGGATCATCAAAATGATCAAGAGAAAATGACTCATTTTCGGGAAGGGGAAGAGAGTCATTGCTAAGCAATTCTTCAAGAAAACGAATATCCCCTTCCGAGTCATAGTAGTCGATCTCAATGCCCGTTGGCATCGAGTCATCGGAAGCAAGAAATAAGTCGATCTCCTCCATAAGAGAGTCACTATCCTCAATGAGGATAGGAGATGGAGTGGAGACTCGATTTGTAGCAAATTTTTTATAGAAATTTCAGAATTAGGTTCTTCCGGAGGTCGAGGAAGAGAAAATTCATCAAGAATAGAATCGATCTTTGTAGAATCAATCGGAGAGTCACGATTTAGTAGAGATTCTAAAAGATCCGATTCGGCGTTAAAGCAACGTTCATCAATTCCCGGTGGAATTGGAATGACAACATCTAAATCCTTTTGATTAGGAAGAATTTTCTCATTAGTGATAATTTCATCGTCAAGATCGTAAAGAGGATTGGAGAAATATTTAAATTCATCCTTTTGAATTTCCTCTTCGGATAATGACTCATCATCACTAGAGAAATCGTCGTTTGAATCAAAGAGAGGATTATCGAAAGTCGAAAAATGAGATTCCGGTAAATCATCATTTATGGGCATATCACACTCACTTTCACCATCGGATAAATCCGCAGACTCACTTGGGGTAGGGACAAGGTCTTCAACACTAGACTTGATTGTGTTAGCCGATTCCGTTACCGGAATAGTGTCGAGATGCTCGTCCTCCATTATGAGAGAGTCCGGAATGGGTAAGTCGGGTGTAATTGCGGAAGGCCTAATCATATAACATTCCCTTATTTTACTATTTTCATCATAAATGGAAGGCATCCAAAGTTGTTGAACTTTTAAATCAAACCGTTTTTGATAATCATCATCACAATCATCGTCGGAAATAACGTCGGACTCTCTTGGGATTGGAATAGGATCTTTAACACTAGACTCAAGTGAACCTTTTTGTGTGTCAAGATGCTTATCCCCCATTTTTAGAGAGTTAACGGTTTTCACGGTTGAAAAAGGAATACATTTGGTAGAAATTGTGAAATTTCTTAAAGTCGGATCAATCCGTGATTTCCTTGAATGAGTAGAAGCTTGAGGAATAGATTTTTCTTCGATATTTAAGCACTCTTGACTTTTCTGTTTAGCTTCTAACTCTGCAGCCTCCTTTTCTTTGGCAGTCCGTTTCTCTTCTTCTTGCCTCGCGGTTTCCTTAAAAATTCGTTTCTCATCTTGAACTTTAATCATTTCTCGCAACATTTGCATCGTTTCCTCATGTACTCGATTTCGTTCTTCGTTTTGCCGACAAATCTCCATTCCACGTTCTTGCGTCCTTTGAATGATTTTATCTATTTCTTCGGAGGGTTGAGTACATTGATAATCCATATGATATCCCCCGCAATATTCGCAAATAGGCTCATCGTTATCGCACCATAATTGTGTACATTGGAAACTGTCGTGTGGACCTCCACATTTACAACAAATATATTGACAATCATTTTGTAAATCATATGGTTCATAATTATCACAAAAGTTTTGATTGTTACACGGTTCCGGCTTAGAATTAAACGGGACTCGTGATGGACAATCGAAACCGTCGTAATGATTGTTACCACAATTATTACAAAAATATGTCGAATATTGTTGAAATGGATCGGAGAAATTCGAAGAGTTGTCGAAAAAATTCGGAGTCGGATTACAATTAAGACAAACTCCGTCGTTAAGGTAAAAACCGCACATCTCACAAATCGAACACGGGCATTGTGGGAATTCGTTTGTCCTTCCACAATTATAACATGGATTAAGCCCGAATGTAGACATCAAGAATTAAAACAATTAGGTAGGGTCAAAGAAAAGAATTTAAACGGAATAAAGAGGATTAAAGGAGAATATTTTTAGTTTTTGAAATGATACAAATCATATGGTTCATAATTATCACTAAAGTTTTGATTGTTACACGGTTCCGGCTCAAAATTAAACGGGACTCGTGATGGACAATCAAAACCGTCGTAATGATTGTTACCACAATTATTACAAAAATATGTCGAATATTGTGGAAGTGGGTCGGAAAAATTCGGAGAGTAGTCGGAAAAATATTGAGAATTATCGAAAGAATTCGGATTACATCGTGGACAAAATGAACCGACAAATGGCTCTCCACACTCGTAGCAAGGTTGAAAAAATGACATGTCGAAGAATTAAACAATTTAGAGGATAAGAAGAAAGAATTAAACGGATTTTAGGTTACGAAGATTATTTTTGGGGTTTTATATTTATTTTAAAGATTTTTTTTTTAAATTTTTATATAAAAGAAAATAAAATGGAAATAAAAATATTTTTGGATTTTTATATTTTTATAAGAACGAAAATAAACTTCCCGAAGAAAGGATCTTCAAGGCTCGAACACGAACAATCCCGTAAAAATCGCTACACCTCTCCCCGGCAACGACGCCAAAAATTGATACGTCCGAATTAACACATATAAATATATAATATATAAATACGTAATAATAAGGATATAATCAATAATAGTATAGTAAGTATTTTCCGTCGGGTTCTAGAAAATCGCTTTTAACCAAAGCAATTATCAAAAACCTCCCGGGTCGTTTCCTCGGCGAGAAGTGAATGGAAATCTACATTCAAGTTGTAAATCGAGCTTGATTATCACTTAAGTTTTTGGGTTTGGTTTTCTAAATCTACTAAAAGGGAAAACATATAAAAGGGAAACTAAACTTTTGGATTTAAACTATTTTTAAACTAATATTAATTTTAAGATTAAAAACTACAAGATTATACTAAAATTGATCTAAAAGATATAAATGACGAAAATGCTTGCTAAGTGACGTGAAATGTTCATTAAGTGCGGGTTTGTGATGTGAAAAGTTCATTAAGTGTGAATTAAGGTTCATTAACGAATTAATGTCCTTAGAAAAGAATTTTATCTCACAATGTTGGTTTATTTTGATAAAAATCTCTCAAAAAGATATTAATTACTAGATATGTAGTTTGACTATTTCTCCGGCTTTTGCCCTTCAAAACATTCAAACTATAAAAGATTATTAATTAATTAAACCCTTTTTCAAATCCACACTTAATTCACAACTCACAATATCACTTAACAAGCACTAATTAAACTACTCACTACGTATAATTATAAAATAAGTAAAACTAAACATATTTAGCTAAATTTATTAAAACTAAAAGTATTGAAAAAGGATAGAAAATTGGGACCGATTGAAGAGGCAAGTAATGAGTAACACAACGATTTATTAAGACTAAAGAAAACAATAAATGACAGGGTTAGCTAAATTAACCTTTAAGCACCGCGCTCTGAGTAGATCGTGCCAAAAGCATCAAATATATAAACACACTGTTAAAATTAACATAGTTATAACAAAATTCACTTTTGCAATCCCACTTACTTGAAACAGTCGTCCCACTCAACTTATTAATCACAGATCCAATTAAGGCCTAATTTACCATTCAAGATGTAGGCCCAAATATAACAAAAACGTGGCCCAATACTAAAACTAATCACAAGCCCAAACTGATCTAATGAAGCCTAGATTTAAACTTCTACAAACCAAACGCCAGACTTTTTGTACTGTCAAAATAATTCACACGAAAAAAAAAACTAATAAGCCAGACCCATTAAGCACTTGATATAACAATTAGGATTCAAACGAAAATATGACAAACTAAGCCGAATAAGCTCTAGCACTTCGTAAACGAGACAAACATCATATGAGCTCAAATTTAGCAAACAAAAAGCACTTATAAGCACAAAGAAAGTTAGTACAAGGAATTAAATAAATAGCAAAAAGAGCACATAAATAACAAAAGACAAATCGAAAAAGCTCTTGAACTCACAAAAAAATGAATATTACAATTTATGGCTTCCCAATTCGACCAAATAAGCTACTTAGAAACTTATTTTATCAGAAAATACGAGCTTGTATTAAAACAAAAACAAAATAAGCAAAGAAATAAGCTATATTCGAGCTTATTAAGGCTTATTATCTTAAAAAGTGTTTAAAAACATATAGAATGAAAATCAAATAAGCTTGTTAGTGCGTGAGCTTTTATAGGATTAGATCTACAAGCTTTTTATGTATTTTTGAAAAGATATATTAAGCTGAAGAACTAAGCGAAACGTATAGGTAGCTATAGAATGGGACGTAAACACATATTGGGAAGTGAGACAGATTAAAAATTGCAAAAATAATAAGCAATCCAAATTTCCATAAGCTCAAAACATTACTTGGTACATATCTCATTAAGCTGAAGATTTAAAACCAAAATATATATGTATTTATTATAAGAATTTAGTTATATTACTTAACTATTTTACTTAAATAGTGTAAGTATATTATACCGAGATATGAGTTGGGATATGGTATCGTTTGGATTTAAGTCGTCAACCATCACACCACTAAAACGTTAAAGATGACCGTACAACATGCGTCTAACCTCTATGCATCAAACCTGAAAATTGTTCTGGTAATGAATGATTAAAATGAGACATTAATTGGGATAGGTCGTGTTCAGACGTCGTTGAATTTGCTTGTGTTATTTTGAGTTGGCTGGTTGAGACTTTTTCTTGAGGTGAGTTCTTGTAGCCCCATTTTTACTGTTATTCCGTTGGGGGAAAATGATACTCAAATTGTTTTGAAATGTGATTTTCTTAACTATGCGAAATGTGGTTTTGTTTTGGGACAATTATGTGCTTATGACTGCTATGTGAATATTATGTTGTTTGGTATGTGCTTGCATGCATCGAGATGCACGGCAATGCATGTGATTGGCAAGGATTTGCCATGTCTTGTGTGGTCCTGCCCTAATCTAGTGCTCAAGTTGGTAGGCCCTTTAGGTGCGTAAGTGACATATCAAAGTTGCGACTCCAAGAGCATTTGGATATGCTGGTTGTGACTAGCGGGGATGCTAGGTCATGGTACATGATTAGCGGGGATGCTAAGTCATGGGTTGTTTGCATATATTCAATGTCATATAGCACTATTGTCCACTATTTAAATGATTGGCACAATAACTGGGTTTAAGGTCAAACCTACGAGCTCACCAACATTATTGTTGACATTTTCAAGTATCATTTTCAAGTGAAGAGAATGATCATTAACGTTGAGATGTGTGATAACAGACTTTTAGAGAATCCCGTAGGAATCTTGTTTGAGAAGTCTTGCTTTTGAAGTATGTTATGGATTGTTTCTTTTGAGGATTAAAGTTTAAAATTGTATGGACCCCTGCGTGGGCTTATGATTGTAATAATTGGCGACTATGTGTTGTGTTCTTGATTTGGGACATCACTCAAGGTTGTATTGAGGTTGATGGTCATCATGACACATTTCATTTATGCATTTAGTATTTCTCTATTATGTATCTTGTGTTATGATTGATCATTACGCTGCATTCCTGTGTTTCCGCCTATGACGGGGCGTGACAATTTTGAGTTCCGTAAATGAATCACTTCTGATTCATCTTTCTGTATCGGAGTGTTTATGTTGTCATTTTAATGCGTTCCAAGAAGTTTTCCTGTGTTTCGCGAGAATCGTCATGCAGCGCGTACTAGCACGACCGTTAAGTAGAAAACAGGTTTAATAATCGGGTGAATTTAACGAACTTATTTGATAAAGTAACATCGTAATTTGAAATAACGTTCGTCTAGTATGTAAATCGTTGAGGTGTGATTTAAAAGTTATCAGAAAATGGGTGTTTCGTGAAATATAAGTAAAGTCCGTAATGGTCGTGAAAGTGAAGTTTTTGACAAGTCTATAACACCTCGTGTTTTAGGTCATTGTACGACATTATGTAATTCACAATTTATTTTTAGGGTTTTGCGCGTTTGCTCTTAAATCGTAATCGTTAAGCTAAATCGCGTAAACTAAAAATGATCATTCAATGTAAACGGGCATTAAATGATTAAACGTTTACATCAAGCAAGTGTTAAATGATTATTATGAGGATAATTATCAACTTTGTTCATCTTATTTTTATTGGTTACGTAAAATGCTTACGTTTCGCGATAAAATGCGTTTCGGCATTCCCGTAATTAAAACTAAATAAAAATAATTAATAACTAACTTAGGGACTAACTGTGTAAAAGACTTAAGGGCTAACGGGGCTAAAGCATTTAATATGCAAGGATTAACTAAGAAATAAATGAAACAGAAAAATTACAAGAATAGTCCCTGAGGACCTTACCCGATAACAACCAAAGTCCTAATAAGCCCCTAAATAAGTTGAAGTTTAAAAAAGTACTTTTTAGGAAAAACTCAAAAGAGAAAAGTTGTAGAACAGCTTGAGGAGAAAAAATTTAATGAAAAGACTTATACCTAAAAGCCACAAATAAGCTCAATAAGAGCTTATTTATCCACAACCTCAAGAAAGTTGGACTTAACTCTTGATTTTAATAAATAAGCTATAAAAAACTCAAAATTAGTTCAAAATATAAAAGGAAAGAAGTTCTAATGAGCTTATGATATGCTTAATCTATAAATGAAAAGAAATAAAGGCTTAAACTACTTTTAAGCTTCTGAAATTGATCATGAACTAAGCAAACTCAGAAAACAAAAACAATAAGCAAAAATCCAAATAAGCTAACATACTCAAAAAGAAAATCTAGACTTTAAGCTACTTAAAACTTATAAAACCGATTATTATCTATCTATTTAAGCTATAAATTCTACCACCTTAAGCTAGGATTCAAAATTTAATAAGCTAAATTTCTATCCTACTATTTTGGCTTTTTCAGTATTTTTGGCTTTTTGACAGCTAATTTAAAGCTAGGAAATAAGCTAGTGAATTAAAACTAAGCATTATTCTATATTAAGCTATATCTATACTATATCCTACTTAACTATAAGCTCCTAAAAGTTATGTTTGCCTAGCTAAGAATTGAAACAAAAGTGACAGCATGAACTGATATGTTCCTACTCGATTGCACTTTGCAAAATGCAAAAACATCAATGCAGGTTATCAAATGGTAAACCTGAACATATACAACTCTTCGTGATGTTATTAAACAAACCATACAGCATAAACAAAAGCTCATAGAGCTATGGATCAAGATAAGCAAGTAAGTCAAATGGCACTTTTTGCACTTGAGCTAAACTACAAGTTAGCCATAACTTTTTGAAAAATTAAATGCTAACGCTTTTAAAAAATAACTGTTTCCTTTTGTCCTAAAGAGAAACTAAAGCAAACTCAAGTGTTTTGCACAAAAATATTTTACTATTATGAGTCAAACTGCCTTAAACCAAACACCAAACCTCCTATATGTGATTGACAGATTTGGATTAATCTTGATTTTCAAATCAACAACTAAAACCATGATACCATTAATTTAATATTTATACTAACCTTAATAACATGATCTAACAACAATTAAGCTGGATAAACAGATTAAGAAGCTACTCAAAATATATATATAATTTTGTTTTTAATGAGTTTTTTTATAACAAGAGATGGCAAAAACAAAGATCTAAGAGGACTTAAGCTAAAAACAGATGCAAACCTTATAACTATTAAGCACAATAAGATGACAAAAAACTCAATTAAGCAGATAACTTAAACTAATAAGCAATTAAGAGTAAACTAGATTATAACTATTAAACTAGATAATGAAAATGCAATGAATTTTAAGAAAAACTTACTTAAACCTCTAGCTAAACAAGAGATACCAATTAAGGCAGCTACAAGCTCTCCTAGCTTATTTATAAGCTAGGAGTTAAATCTTTCTTGGTTTTCCATTACTACCAACTTCCAAAAGCTTTCCAATCTAAATGTGAAGGTAATATATAGATTTTTGAACTGATTTAATTGTTAAGGTAAATTATGGCGCTGTTAAGCTCAAATCAAGAGCTTAGAGACTCTTGAGAGCTTAATATGAGCTTATTAGCTTATTGAGACAGATAGGCTTATTGAGAGAGCTTAAAAGTTAAAAGTAAAAAGAGCTTATGACAAAATTAAACTAAGTTTCATTAATTAAAAACTGAATTACATTAAAAAGAAATTACAATTTGATCAAAATTACAATAAGCTTCTAAAGACTACACTAAGCTAAAAAAACTAGAAAAGAAAAAGATGACGTGTGTGTGAAGTGAGAGTGCTATTTATAGCTGATCCACGAAGCTTCTAGGCCTTGAGTTTGTTAGAGGCGCCCATAAATCTCTGCCATTAGAATCAACCCAATCATTGGTGAGTTAATCACATCCGTTTGGAATACTAAAGACCTCATACGGACTTCCAACGTGGCAATCCATGTTGAGGCTTATTTGTGCTTCTTTTGAGAGTGAAATGAGTACAAATTCACCATATCCATGTGCTTTCTTCAACCTATGTGGCCTCTTGCTTAAGAGCTAATAACTCTGATTTGACCTAATTTGACCCTGCCATTTACTTGGTGAGCTCTTAATTGACGAAGGCCCTCTTTTTCCAAAAACCCTCCCCTTGATTTAACCCTAAGGTAAATTGTTGATGACGATGAATAGTAAAAAAGAAATGGCGCCTTTTTTATAACTAAAAACGTTTAATTCAGTTGGAAGTTTGGTGAAATTGCACAAATGGTCCTTGTCTTTTGATATCACACTTGTAGTGTAAAAACTACTTTCAAAAATGGCAGGACAAGTCCTTGTAGTTTCATAAAAGGGTATAAGGCTTGGTTAATGGGCTTATGGATTGGGCTTTTGGTTAATATGGTATCCGGGTATGGTTTTTTTAAGGTTTTGAGGCCATACAGGTCCAATACTATTTTTGGACTTTTCTGAAAGTTAGAGGATCAAAGTGGAATATTTTTGGGTTTTGTCTTTTATGAGTTAAATTTAGTTGACCATGTTGACCACTGTTTGACTGAGGGTTTGACTTTTCCTTGGCTTTGCTTCTGGCTTTTGTGCACTCTTCCGTTCTCATGTCCGTGCTTGCCTGTTTTTGACTGTTTTCTTGTGATTTCTGATATATCCGTACCTGCACGCACAAAAACACAAATAACAAGCATATTTTTGCTATTTTTTTGTCCGTTTTAGGTTATTTTTTTTTAATAATTGGGCCTTTTTAAGCAATAACGGATATGTGTATTTTGCACATATCAAAATTCCCCAAACTAAATGATTGTGTGTCCTCACGCAATATCACATGCCTTATAACCAAATACTTAAGAAATTTTTCGCCACAACGAACCTTTAAGAAGTATTAACGTCTTTGTGAAACTATTTCTAAGTCACGAGTTATAATAACACCTAATTCCCATTTTCAAACCTTTCTCTTTTATGGTTTTTCTGTGATAATATTTCTAACTACAACATATTTATTTTCAAAAGTACATATTAAATTGGTTTGTCATTACACATTGGTAACTTTTAGGGATCATAGAACATAAAGCACAATTAATGTCTAAAAGATAACATCCACAATCCCCAGATTTCTCACTTTCCATCTATGCTATAAAATAAGATCACTAACTAAGCTAACTACAACTAAGATGCTAAGACTACTTATAATTACAACTTGTGAATTCCTCTTCCCGACATAAATCATATTCTTAAGTGTGTGTGTTCAAATTAATTTAAACCATTAAATCCACATATTTAGATAGATGAAATCCGACCAACCTTTACATATGGGCCTTTTGGGCAATTATGTTAATCACTTAGCAAGATCACATCTCAAAGCAAACAAAAACCTCCTTAGCTAAGACATCATTGGTTCATTTGTCCCATGAATGACTTTCTTCTCTAGCAATCCCACCGTCATCGGGTAAGTGCTAAGGCTTTTGACACCCCATCCGGAGAATACTAACCGAAACGCATGAACTTTTGATGAAAAAGCCTTGTAGACTTTTGCAAACCTTAGCTCAAAAGAATACCTTGGTTTTAGAAAATGAAACTTTTACTATTTATTTTCTAACTTGCAACATTATTATTTCTATTTACATTATTAGGCTAGGAATCGGTATCACTTTTCTTTCGACGACACATCGGCCACGCCTCCGACAAGAGCTCGCGTACTTATTATGATACCAACCCTAAATATACATCCTCCATCCTTTCTTTTGATGTCACATCGGGAGCGAACCGACAAATGCCCATGTACTTTATTGCGATGGAGTTTGTATATTAATTATTAACACTAAGGATTTATAACTTGCATCCTTTTTATTTACCAACTACATTTTTATAGATTTTTTTTAATTAAAAACTTATATGACATATTATTTTTGCAAATAGAAAAATTTCGTTTTAGAAAACCAAAGTATAAACTTGAACTAAAATTCTTATTTACAAATGATGTTTGACTTCATCATTAATAAAGCTTTTTCTCGTGAATATTTGATTACCTTTTAAGATAAAACTCAAATTTTAAAAATTAAAAGACCACGTATTTAGTCATTTTAAAGAACTCCCGGGGAAGAAAAACCCCCAAGTAATCTTATAAGCCTTTAGGTTTCCATTAAACTTTGTTTAGCATCCTAAATCGTAAACAACACTATCATCTCATATGTCTTGCAAAAGAAATTCCAAATACTATACTCTATAAAATCCAACTCGTATATTTTAAAAAAAATCTACTTGAGAATTACACAAGTTTTAGTTTACTAAGATTTCAAGTCTAGCATGTTTCAGTCTACAGAGACTAGCTCAAACTATCATCATAATTGTTAAGGGAGAAAGCAGAAACTCTACATGTCGATCGGGTACAAAAATTACTCTTATTCTTACCAATGAAAACTACATTGTGTCTTAACACGATTTTTTTTATTTTATTTTTATTTTTATTTATTTTTTTTGACTAAAAATTTAAATTTTTTGCTATTTTTGTGGGAAAACGGGTACGTGAGAACAAAACAATAAGCAAGCAACATCTAAACATATTACCCTTCCCAAAGGGGGGGGCAAACCTAAAACAGAAACATTGTCCTCAAATGTTTAAAGTCGGGTCTCTACGAAATCTAAGCCGTTTATTAAGGTTTGCAAAGATAGACGTTAATCGATAATGATGAAAGGATATCGGATCTCCCCCCAAACTAAATTTCACACCAAAGGATGAGAAGCTCGAGTAAACTGGGACAAATTAACCGGACACGAGAGGCTTCAAAGAATTTGTTGGGAGAATCCTGCAAAAATCACAATCAAACAAGCAACAAACATCGAGAATTCAGAAAGAGTAGAAGCCTCTCTCAACACAACACATTAGATAATAGAAAATAGAAAGAAAATAGAAAGGATAAGCATGGGCTGAACTCCCACAAAGCGGCTTGTTTTTGTTCACCGATCCCAAGCCTCGACTTATCCCTGAATTTGAGTTGTCCTTAGGAAAAAGTCTGGAGGTCCCGAGATAACCAACGTGCTGTAATCCCTCCATATAAGGCTTAAACGGGGCAACTGACTTTTGAACATTAGAACCACGGCATGAGACAACTTGCAGTGCCTAAGATAAACTTCGGTGATGTGAAAGGCCCGGAACATCGGGATTGAGCTTTCCGGAGAAAATCATTAATCGTGAGTTGAAAAGCAAGCTTGAATCACCAACATTGAAGATTCGGTCTTTATCCTTGGAATCGCGTGGTAGTTTCTTTGTCTTCTCTTGTATGATTACGAATTCTCATAAGCTCGATCACGGAAGCTCGCTAAGTTCATTGAGTTGAAGCTTTTGATGATCGCCCGCAGTCTTGAGATTGAAGTTGGCATGCTTAAGAGCCTAATATGCCTTGTGTTCTAGCTCAACTGGTAAGTGACATGCTTTTCCATAGACTAACTTATACGGAGTGCATCCAATCGGAGTCTTGTAAGTGGTTCAAAAGCCCATAATACATCATCTAGGTATTGTCGGACCAATAGCACAGTTTTCTTCCCGACCGTCCTCGAATCCAAAATTCTTTTGAGACCTCGATTTGTGACGCTCAACTTGACCACAAGGATCTTTGGGTGTAAGGAGACCGCAATGACGATGGTGACAACATATTTTGACATAACATTATCAAATTTTTGTCGTTACAAAAATGGGCCCATTGATCGCTTATGAATTGCACTCAGGAGCACCGAATCAGGAAGAAAATGATTATTAAAGAACTTACAACAACTACCCGTAAGCAATCGTTGGTTGGGAGAGCGCTTTCGCTTCACCCATTGGAATGATAATCGAGTCCCCTGGCAAAAAAACTAGAATATATTTTGTTACCAGTCTAGACGATGGAAAAAGTCCCATAAAATCAATACTCATACAATGAAAATCCACAAACCTTGGATAGCAATTTTGAGGCAGTCTCATATCTACGTTGAGAGATTTTACCTGCCTTTGACAAGGCATACAAGATTTGACAAATTCGAAAGCATCCTTATAAATCGTAGGCCAAAATAAACCGGCATCAAAAACCTTCTTGGCGGTAAAGTTGGCATCGTAGTGTCCCTCGGTGGGTCCACAGTGACAATCTTCAGAATCAAGAGCTTTCTTTGCATCTACACACTTCTTATTATTTGATCCGCACAAGTCTTAGAAAAGAAAAGGGTCATCCCAGAAGGTAATTTTTTACATCTTTTAAAGAACTTTTTTTTTCTCTTGAGCGACATTCCTTTTTAATGAATTTCCCAAGTGGAAATTAGCAAAGTCGCAACTCACAAGGTAACTTAGGTCTTGAGTATTTAACAACATTTAAAGTCTCTAAAAGAAAAGTCTCATTAATCTCTTTTGGATCAAAAACATTCTCGTAGGGGTTTTCAAGATGAGAAAGGTGATCGACTTTGCGTAAAATTTTCAGCTCCCTTAATGGTATCGATAACTTTAAATCAATCCTGGAGAAGTAAGCCATCTAAGCATCTTGCTTGCGTCTTTCTTGTTGAAGAGGTAATATCAATGCCGGAGTGATCCGTGTATAACCAACACTTTTGTTCATGATTAGATATGATCGAAACGTTTCGAAAGCGTAAACACTGCAGAGCATCCTTCTTTTTTCCGTTGTTGGTATAATTTGGATTCTGCTTCATCCATCGTCTTACTAGCGTAATGAATTGGTCGAAAGTGCATTCAATCCTTTGCCCTAGAGACCGCACATTGCATAACACTTTACATCGCACATATTTCCAAAAGGTTGGTCCCCAATTCGAAGCAATGAGAATTGGAGCTTTGATTTAACTTTCTTTTTCAATGTTTTGAAAGCAAGAAGCAATTCTTCCCGAAAAAATGAAAGGATTGTTCTTCTCTAAAGAAAGGTCATGGGTCCTAGAATTTTGAAAAAGTCCTTTGATAAAATCTTCGATAGAATCCCGCAAGCCCGAGAAAACTGAATACCATAACGTCGTTAGGTGAGGAAGCTTAGAAAATTAACATCAACTTTGCTTTCTCGACTTCATTCTTTTCTAGAGATCTATGTCCTAAAAAAATGCCTTCTTTAACCATGAAATGGCTCTTTTCCCAATTTAATGCTAATTTGGTGTCTTCACACCTTTTGAGCATTTTGTCTAAATTGGCAAGACACAAGGAAAAAGAATCTCCAAAAATTGAGAAATCGTCCATAAAGACTTCTATCGTTTTTCTATCATGTGGTGAAAAATAGCCATCATACAACGTTGAAAAGTTCTGGGTGCATTGCACAAATCGAATGGCATACGACGGTATGCGAAAGTTCCGTATGGGCACGTAAAAGTAGTTTTCTCTTGATCTTTAGGGTCAATTGGGATTTGAAAATACCTAAAAACCTCTAGAAACAATAAATTCCATTGCCCAAGGCTAATCGCGACAAAAAACATTGGTCATGAATGGTAACAGGAAAAATGGTCATTACAAGTTGCTAAACTCGTTTAAACTTTTGATATTCGATGCAAACTCTCCATCCGGACTAATCTTGTAGGCACCAAGCTTATTTCATCGTTTCTGACAACGGTCCATACAAACCTTTTTTAGAACTACAATGGACCTGACTAACCATGACTATTCGTGATCCGGACATAAATCAATCCTACGTCAAGAAGATTTTTCTACTTCTTCTTGATTGACGTCCTGGATTTTAGCTTAAACCCTCCTTGGATGTTGGAGAAATCGGAAGGTTCGTAAACATCTTCTAAAAGGATTTGTGAGAGCAAAACTCTGATCTATGCTCGGTATATCAGAAAGTTTACAAGCAATGCTTGTTTTCGGTTTTTTGAGAACGTTAACGAGTGAGGTCTTTTCATCTTGGCTCAAATCATTTAAATTATGGACTGGAACTGATATTTTTCCTTTAAAAAACGCATACATCGCGATGCGAGGTAATCTCCTTAAAGTTTGACTTCGGGAAGTTCATCTTTTGGTTCATAAGAAGAAGCATATTCGAGTGAAGACTTCTTTGGTTCAACAACTTTAAGATCTTTTTGAATTTCCGGTAAATAATCACCTTAGTTTGGTTGAGGAGGTAATGGATCACTATTGAGAAGTGCTTCGAGAATGAGAATGTCACCCTCGGGATCATAGTACGTAGCATTAATTTCCGTTGAAACTTGCTCGTCGTCGATTGCTATAAAAGCATCGGCTTCTTTGAAGAGGATAAAATCACTTTCATCAAAATGAGTGAGTGTCAGAGAAGAATTTGAAACAATCGAATCATATCCGGGAGAAGGATTGCCATATGCAACTGAGTCGGAAAAATCTAAAACTTCTTGTGAGTACTCTTCACATGTGACATCAATGAGATCAACTTTCTTCAACGATTCGAAATTGTTGTACAAAATAGAAGGCGTATCACCACATTTAAGGGTCAAAGATTGATCATCATTCCTAAGAATTATCTCTCCTTCATATACGTCGATTAAAGCATGAGTTGTCCTAAGAAAAGGTCTCCCGAGTATCAACGGTACTCGAGGATCGGCTATGAAATCAAGAACAACAAAATCGGCCAGAAAGTAGAACTTTCCTACCTTAACAAAAACATTCTCGGCTACACCGGTTGGTTTGGAAATTGTACGATCGGCTAATTCTAACACCATTTTTGTTTCAGTTAGGCCAGAGAGTTGAAAGCTATTATTCCCAAATGGATAAAGGCATTGAGATATATTTGATACTAGCAACTAAATCGGCAAGGGCTAAGTAACTATCCAAACTCGGAAAAATCACATGGAATGAAGAAATTCGACCGGGGTCACCACTTTTTTCTGAAGCTTTTTTAGGAACACACCGCACTACAAATTTCATTCAAAAGGTGTTTTAATTGTTAACTCAATTATCTTGTCTTTGATATTAAGCATCTTTATTGAACATCGAGCAACTTGCATATGAATGAGATGCATCCGCGAAACTTAGCACAAAGTGAAGATTACGGAAAATTTCCATAAACTTTGAAGCTATGATATCATCCTTTTCATGAATTTTCTCTTTTGCAAGTCTTAAAGGGTAAGGCAAACTAGGTTTGGCTTTTTTAGTAACGAAAGAAGGTTCTTTGATTGGTTCTTTATCTTTTCCTAAGTCATGGACGAAAGGAGGTTGGATGTTTTCGGTGCTCGGTAGCTCCGTATCCTTTGTCACCGTCGGTTCCTTTTCCTCACCGCGTGGAATTGGAGGTCCATCGTATGAGGCACCACTACGTGTGGTAATTGCCTTGGCTTCGTTCCTAGGGTTTGGAATGGTATTGCTAGGTAAAGTACTTGAACTTGAAGCTTGATTGCTATGATAACTTTGCATGAAACTGAGCATCATTTTCTGAAAATCATCTTGCTTCTTTTGAGAATCATTATAAACTCTTTGAAAATCATTTTGGTTTCTTTGAAATTATCCAACTTCATTTGTAATGATATTCATGTTTCGCATCTTAGGTGCTTTAGCATAACTTTCAAAATCTGTTTTAGAGACACCTTGAATTTGTGAAACGGGAGGTAAAGCTTGATAGATTAAAGGTTGATTTGTTGGTGGTTGGTATGGTGGGGCTTGATAAACGGCTCCTTGGTTGTTTTGATGGTTTTGGTTAAAATTTCCTCGGTTTTGATTCGAATTGAAATTGTTTCCTTGGTATCGGTTTTGGTTGGTTTGGTTATTTTGAACATTGATTCGGAAAAGCATTGATTTGAAACCCGTGATTTTTCATTTGCACTGCCAATTGATGGTTGGTTTCTTTGGTAAAATTTACCAACTCTGCGGTTTGTTTGAAATTTTTGGATGTTGTCATGAAAACGGAAAATCGTTTCCGATACCTCGAGTTAACGGACGAATGTTAAAATTATTAATTCGATCCACACGTGACACAAACTTCCTCAACTGCTTTGACGGGTGCAGGAGTAGTAACAACTAAAGCTTTCATATCATTAATCATTTGGTTCATCTTAATAGTCAGCTTATCCTCAAGAGAAGCGGCTATTTGTTGCATATCGAAAGAATTATTAGAAGGTGAAGAAGTAGAAAGAGGAGCATTCTCCTATTCCATCTTGAATCATTAGCACGACTTCTTGAGTAATCGAACTTTTGAGACTTGCTTTCAAGAATATTCCAAATCCTCTTGAGGCATCTTGTTTATAAAATTGCCACCAGCCCGCGGCGGAATCTAAGGCATCTTGATCGTTGGAATTCAAAGAATTGTAAAAAGTATCGAGTTGGTGTAGTTTCGAGAAGCCATGGTGAGGACATTGACGAAGGAGTCCTTTAAAACGTTCCCATGCTTCATTGAAGGTTTCGTTTGGTTTTGGTAAAAAGTAATGATCTCATTCCGATAGTAAGTGGTTTTTGAAGGTGGGAAGAATTGATTTATGAATTTTGAAACAAGGTACGTCCCCATGTGTTCCAAATCAAACTAAAGAAATATCTAGAGGTTCCTTATCTAACCAATCTCGGCTTCACCGTCTAGAGAGAAAAGGAAAAAGCAAAAGCTTATTGAATGTTCGGAAACTTCGGGATGTCTATAACGTTGAAGTGAGCATTGTTAAAAAAATCAAAGGTGATTGGAGGGTCTTGTCTACCCTAAAAACTTATTACATTGCACAAGATTGATCAAAGGTTATTAATCTCTAAATTGTTAGCATTAATCGGAGGTACAACTATATCAACCTCATATCCCTCGATGGGAGCTGTAACATTTTGGCCATGGTACATTGTCGGACCATTAACAATGTTTTGATCGACAATTGGTTTCTTCCTAAGTCAAATTTTCATCAACACAAACGGAGGAGTTTGTTGTTGTTGACGACGTCTTCGAGATTGCGAACGAGTGCGCATAAAAAGAAAAACTAAAAATCAAAAATGCAAAACTTTACACTATTTTTTTTAACAATGAATTTTAACGGTTACACAGAAGAGACTTAAACCAAATAATCAACTACTTCACGGTAGCTCTCAAAAATTGCTTTTCAAGGTGAGCCGTATTTCGTAGAGACACAAATGGCAAGTGTTAAATCTTTAGTTTGATTTGGGAACCAACAAGTTCACCGGAAATTGAAATGATAATACCTCCGTTGAGAATATTATATTTTTGGTATTTTTTTACCAATTGGTGATTTTTATTTCTAAATTAAAAAGGAAGATTTTTTTATATTTTTGATTTTTCTATTTTTTTTATCTTTTACTTATACTAAAAAGAAAAGGAAAATATTTTTTACTTTTTATATTTTATAATTTTTTTTTTGGATTTTTGAATTATAAAACAAAAATGAAACTTTCGAGGGTGAAAAGATCTTCAAACCAAATCAACAAACACAAAACGAAGGAATCTTAAACACTAGTCCCCGGTAGCGACGCCAAAAACTGATTGCAGTTTTACATACATATAATATATATATATATATATATATATATATATATATATATATATATATATATATATAATATAATACTTTAAAAAAGTAATTAAGAAAATTACCAAGTTACCCTTGATAAAATTCACTCTCAAAAATATATATAATATAATATATAATACGTATATTTAACCGGGTAAGTATGATCACCCGGGTCGTTTCCCCAACTACTAGTGAAATTGAAACCTCATTTACGATATTTGATTTGATAAGCTATGAGTACAAAATAAAAAAACAACAATTAAAAATTGGACAACAATTAAACAAATACGGAAAATAAATAAAACACGACGATTAAGCAACTAGACTAAAATTAAACCCTAAGAGTGCAAACTAATTTTCTACACCTAAATTAGGATAAAAGAAAATTTCAAGAAAAATAAAAATATTTTTTTAATTACTTTTTGAATTTTTTTTATTAATTAAAAACTATTTAATTCTAATTAAATCCTAAAATAAAAAAAATAGAAAATAATTGAAATTATATTTTTCCTAAGTAAAATAAGTAAAAAGAAAATTTTAGAAAAAGAAATTACTATTTTTGGCTTTTTAGATTAAAAGATATGATTTTTCTAAAATTTAAACTAATTAAAAAACTATAAAAATAATAAAACTATTAAAAATAAAGTCCTAAAATTTTTATAAAAATTACACTAAAATAAAGCAAATGTTCAGAAAATTTTCTAAAATAAAAGCCCTACTTTTTTCTTTTTATTAAAAGTTATAAATTTAAACTAATTAAAACTAACCCAATTTTAATTAAAAACTAAATAAAATAATTAATAACTAACTTAGGAACTAACGTGGAAAAAGACTTAAGGGGCTAACGGAGGCTAAATCTTTAACAGGCAAGGATTTCACTAAGAAATAAATGAAACAGAAAAATTACAAGAATGGTCCCTGAGGACCTAACCCGAAAACAACCAAAGTCCTAATAAGCCCCTAAATAAGTTGAAGTTTAAAAAAAATGCTTTTTAGGAAAAACTCATAAGAGAAAAGTTGTAGAACAGCTTGATAAGAACAACTTTAATGAAAAGACTTATATCTAAAAGCCACAAATAAGCTCAATAAGAGCTTATTTATCAGCTAGAACCCTCAGAGAAAGTGGACATAACTCTTGGGTTTTAGAAAATCAGCTATAAAAAACTCAAAATTAGTTCAAAATGTAAAAGGAAAGAAGTTCTAATGAGCTTATGATATGCTTAATCTATAAATGAAAAGAAATAAATCCCTATAACTACTTTAAGTTCTGAAATTTATCCAGAACTATAGAAACTCAGAAAACAAAAACATAAGCAAAAATCCAATAAGCTAACATACTTCAAAAAGAAAATCTAGACTTGTAGCTAATTAAAACTTATAAAACTGGTATATTATATCCATTTAAGCTATAAATTCAAAACCACCATTAAGCTAGGAATTCAAAATTAAATAAAGCTAAATTATTCTATCCTAACTATTTTGGCTTTTTCAGTATTTTTGGCTTTTTGACAGCTAATTTACAGCTATGAAATAAGCTAAGGAATTAAAATTAAGCATTATTCTATATTAAGCTATATCTATACTATATCCTACTTAACTATAAGCTCCTAAAAGTTATGTTTGCCTAGCTAAGAATTGAAACAAAAGTGACAGCAGGAACTGATATGTTCCTGCTGATGTACTTTGCAAAATGCAAAAACAACAAGTGCAGGTTATCAAATGGGTAAACCTGAACTTATACACTCTTCGTGAGTGTTTTCAAACACAATTCAAGCATAAACAAAAGCTCATAGAGCTTGGATCAAGATTAAGCAAGTAAGTCAAATGGCACTTTTTGCCCTGGTGCTAAGACCTACAAGTTAAGCCATAACTTTTTGAAAAATTTTTTTATTAAAAATCTAACTTTTAAAAACTGTTTTCCTTTTGTCCTTAAGAGAAACTAAAGCTAACTCAAGTGTTTTGCACTAAAATATTTGACTATATGAGGTCAAACTGCCTTAAACCAAACACCCCTTTATGTGATTGACAGATTTGATTAAGCTTGGATTTTCAAATCCAACAACTAAACCTATGATACCAGTTAATTAATAGTTTAATACTAACCTCATAACATGATCTAACAACATGATTAGCTAGATTAAACAGATTAAGAGCTACCTCAAAATATATATATTTATTTTGGTTTTTATGAGTTTTATAACAAGAGAATGCAAAACAAAGATCTAAGAGACTTAAGCTAAAAACAGATGCATACCATTAACTATTAAGCATAATAAGATGACAAAAAACTCAATTAAGCAGATAACTTAAACTAATAAGCAATTAAGAGTAAACTAGATTATAACTATTAAACTAGATAATGAAAATGCAATGAATTTTAAGAAAAAACGTAACCCTCTAAACCTCTTGCAAACAAGAGTAACAATTAAGGCCTACAAGCACTCCAAACTTATTTATAAGCTAAGAGTTAAAACATCTTGGTTTTCCATTACTACCAACTTCCAAAAGCTTTCCAATCCAAATGTGAAGGTAATATATAGATTTTTAAACTGATTTAATTGTTATGGTAAGATTAAGGCTGGTTAAGCTCAAATCAAGAGCTTAGAGATTCTTGAGAGCTTAATATGAGCTTATTAGCTTATTGAGACAGATAGGCTTATTGAGAGAGCTTAAAAGATTGAAAGTAAAAAGATCTAATGACAAAATAAACTAAGTTTCATAAATAAAAACTGAATTACATTAAAAAGAAATTACAATTTGATTCAAAATTACACATAAAGCGTTCTAAAGACTACACAAGACTAAAAACAGAAAGAAAAAGATGCCGTATATGTGAAGTGAGAGTGCTATTTATAGCTGATCCATGAAGCTTCTAGGCCTTGAGTTTGTTAGAGGCGCCCATCAATCTCTGCCATTAGATCAACCAATCATTGGGGAATAATCACATCCGTTTGGATCACTAAATACCTGACACTATTGCCAACGTGGCAATCTATGTTGCGGCTCATTTGTGATTCTTTTAAGAGTGAAATGAGTACAAATTCACCATGTCCCATGTGCTACTTCATCAACCGAGAACGTGGCCCACTTTTCTTGAGATCTAGATTAAGAATCTTGATTTGACCCATATTGACCCTCCATTGTACTTGTGAGCTCTTGAATTAACTTCCTTGCCCATCAATTTCTAAAACCCCCTTGATTTAACCCTAAGGTAAATTGTTGATGACGATGAATAGTAAAAAAGAAATGACGCCCTTTTTTTATAACTGAAAACGTTTAATTCAGTTGGAAGTTTGGTGAAATTGCACAAATGGTCCTTATCTTTTGATATCACATTTGTAGTGTAAAAACTACTTTCAAAAATGGCAGGACAAGTCCTTGTAGTTTCATAAAAGGGTATAAAGGCTTGGTTAAATGGGTTATGTTTTGGCTTCTGTTAATATGGTATCCGGGTATGGTTTTTAAGGTTTTGAGGCCCATTAAGGTCCAAGGACTATTTTTGGACTTTTCTGAAAGTTGGAGGACCAAAGTGGAATATTTTTGGGTTTTGTCTTTTATGAGTTGACTTTGGTTGACCATGTTTGACCACATGTTTGACTAGGGGTTTGACTTTCCTTGGCTTTGGCTTCTCCACGGCTTTATTTGTGCACATCTTTTCCTTTTCTCTTGTCGGCTTGCCCGTTTTTACTGTTTTCTTGTCCGTTCCTACACATTATAAAAGATAAAACACACAATATACAAGCATAATATACATAATTTTATCCTTTTTATGGTCATTTTTGATATAAAACGGATATGTGATTTCTCACATATCAAAATTCCCCAAACTAAATGATTTTCATTTCCTCACGCAATGTTATATGCCATGAAACCAAAAATTCCAAAACCTCCCCAAACTAATCCTTTGAAAAGTAGCAAAGTCTTTTGCGGGGAAAGTTAAGAAATCACAAGTTTTAAAACACCCCGTTTTCCCATTTTCAAAATTTTTCCATTTTTATGATTTTCATAATTTACACCTTACAACTTATTCATGTGTGACATAATATATTGCTTTCATTATTCATTGATAACTTTGAGGATCACAGAACAAAAAGCACAAAAAGTGTCCAAATGGATAAATTTATCGTCTCCGACTTTCACTTCTCCAAGCCAGGCTTAAAAACAAGATCATTGTAAAATACAAGTTATGATGCTAACACTACTCATTAAAGCTAACTGTGTATTACTTTTCCTCCCTTATTCCTAATTTTGTATTTTAAGATTTTATTTAAGTCATATACCCGAAGGCTCTTTAAGACTTTATTTCGATATTTATTTATTCCAAAAATAAAGCGGAACGGTTAAAATGCAATAATGAGTTCCTAGCCCTTTTCAAAAGATCAAATGTCATTAAAATTAAGTCCACATCGAGGCAACCAAAATTTGGCTTTTATTAGGTTACTT
>BQNB010104581.1:0-19128 GCA_026074375.1 Tanacetum coccineum | reverse complement strand
GTGAAATGTGCTTCGTTTGAGGCATTGTATGGTAGAAAGTGTCGTTCGCCAATTATGTGGGCCGAGGTTGGAGAAGGTCAGTTGATAGGACCTGAGTTAGTGCAAGAGACTACTGAGAAGATCTCGCGGATTATGGATAGACTTAAGGCTGCGCGTGATCGTCAGGAAAGTTATGCTGATAAGAGGAGGAAGCCTCTAGAGTTTAGTGTAGGTGACTACATCTTGCTCAAAGTGTCGCCTTGAAAAGGTGTGGTACGCTTTGGGAAGAAAGGGAAGTTTGCACCTAGATTTGTTGGACCTTTTGAGATTATTGAGAAGGTAAGCCCTGTGGCCTATCGGTTAGATTTGCCTGAGAAATTAAACAGTGTTCATGACACGTTTCATGTGTCGAACCTTAAGAGGTGTTTGGCTTATCCAACACTGCAACTGCCTTTGGATGAGATTCGAGTTAATGCTAAGTTGAATTTTATGGAAGAGCCTGTGGAAATTTTAGAAAAAGAGTTTAAGAAGTTGAAGCGTAGTAGGATTAGCAAAGTATTTGTTACAAAAGACTCGAAGCCTTATCTGTTCAAGTACATTATTACCAAGATTGTAGTCCATAACAAATGTTTCTCTAAAATGTATTGCAACTCACAATCTTAATGCGTTGTGACTTCTAAACTAAAGACCACCAATGTATCCTTGTCTCTGACTACTCTTATCTGAATCTCTGAGAAGAAACATTGCTTTTAAATTCCATCTACACATTGTTGAGTGGAATTCATAGGTTTGTAAAATTGTAGAATTTTAGCCGACCGCCAATATTTCCCCTTTTGATAATGCAACAGATGCAAACATCATAAAATGTAATTATGTTTTCATAGCTTATGACACTGAAAGCCTGACATGTGGGTTGAATTGCAATATAAATTGCAACATTGCCGTATTGATATTCTAACCCGCCCACAACATACTATGTACCGACATGGTATACGTTCGTTGTCCGGGGGAAAACCAAACACTGTGAGATGGACTCACTCCGAACTGGTGATGTCATCCCAAAATTGGAAATCTATTTATAATATTCGGCGCCTCAAACAGTAATTGAATTCCATGATAATAGGCCTAGAGAGTTATCGCTACTTAGGTAAACATAATCGTAATAGCTATACTTTATTTTTTATATAAATTCTTATGCTTGAAATGCTCCACTTGCGTCACAATTGTAAAAAATGCCATATGTTTCTCACCCCAGATACATGCTATATACTTAAAATATAAAACGGGGGCTATTAAATCACCTTGAGTATGAATATCAGAAATATTTCACAAAAAATGCAGTCAGAGAAAGAGAATGCCAACCTAAATCCAATTAGGCCGTTATAAGTACTAAGACTTTTGATTAAACTACTACCATTTACAGTTTATATAGATTACGTCTCATCTAATCGCGTTTGTGAAATCGTTATTTATAAAGTTAAAACGTTTATAAATATTTCCTTTTAGTTTGACCTCCAATAAAAACGACGCAACTTTAGCGTTTTAAGCCCGTTTCTTACGGTTTCTTATGTCATCCACGCTTTCGTTTTTAAGACGAGTTATCAAAATATGTTCATACTTATGTTATATTTTTGTCTCTAGTGAACATTGGGTTTTACTGTTCGTTGACAGTTCTATAAATTTATTTTTATAGATTTGTTATCGCTAATAACCCGTAAATGTCGTATTTATTCGTTTATAAACTCCTGTTTTTTTTTAGTTGATTCTTTTAAGCATCGTCTTGTGTTATTAAAAGTTTATATCATCTTAATGTATGTTTTCAAATATTCATGAATGAGTTATGAACAGTAACTTTTATAAAAATAGTTTTATAAAAGTATTTATTATCGTAAACTCGCGTAATTCATAACTCCTTCGTTATTGATCCAAAAATTATGATTCAAAATGTTTTGGAATCCTAAAAATAAGTGCTATCTGTGAAAAATAACCAATCATATATATCAGAAGTATTTTGTAAAGAGTTTTTATAAAAGTTCTTTTATAAACCCGTTTATTAACGTATAACTCGTAAACTACGTATCTTCTTCGTTATAAATATGTTTTTTTCGAGTTTCTTATATGCTTGGAATCGTCATGAGACGTACTATTTTTATAAACTATAAAATCCATGCCTTGGAATTCGAACCAAAACAACCTCTTATTAATAATTAGGTATTTATATATATAAAATTGTTTTATTTAGTTTTCAACTTAGTTTAAGTATTACCTCAAGCTTTCAATAACCCTTTATATCATATGTCTTATATATTATAGTGTCCATTAGTCCATATTTTGTCTAAGTGTCCAAGATAACAAGTCCTTAACAACACTTATAAATCATAAACTCATTAAGTAGACTTTTAGTTAACTAGTTTATACGTATAATTTTTATACATAACCAACAAGTGTACAATACTTATACTCCCTTTATAACATGACATTAGCAACCATATAACATGTGTAAAAGTATACAAAACCATAACCAAGTGTAAAATCCATTTTACATGTTTAAAAGTATCCTAAATGGTGATTTGCTACATAGAACTTATATATATATAAAATCATAAATGTAAATAGATTAAGGCTTTTAGATAACCTTAGTATGATGTAATATGATGAACAGTAATATCTAAACCCTTGTTTAGATATTAAACCAAAGCTTGCAAGTCTTGAAAACCCTAGATTAGTTTGAAACCCTAATCTTTCCTTTTCCTTGCTTAACCCTTGTAAAGGCTTAACCAAGCCTTTAAACCTCCATGCAATAGCTTAGATATGGTGTAGGAATGCTTGTGTAAGTGTTAAAATAATTTGTATGAGTTATGTATGGTACTTGTGGTTGAGCCATGGGTATTGAGAGAGAAAAGAGAGATATAAGTTTGATTTTTGCTAAGTGTTATGAGAGTGAGAGTGTATGCTAGTTTATAAATACTTCCAAGTGGTCAAAGATGAGATTCAAAGACCAAAGACTATGAATGAGGGGGGGGGGGGGGTTGGGTCATTGGGAACAAAAGGGAGGGTTTTAAGGATGACTAGTGGTCAAAACCACTAGTCATGATATAAGTCTTAGTAACTCTTTGCTTGTACTTCTTGTCTCTTAAAGATGTACATAAGATACCATTTTCTTCCCAAAATCCTTATCATTTCATTTTCAAAAAAAAACATACACCTAAGAGTGTGTGAGTGTGTGTGTGTGTGTTCGTCTGACCTCACCAACAACAAACCACCATAAAAATTCCAACTTTGATCGAGAATGTGATATTCCGGGTTGATACGAGTGTTTAGGTGTTCATTTAAACAACGTTTGAGTTGTTCGGTTTGTGTCGAAATATACATTTTTGAAGATTTTCTTGTAAGTTTTCAAATTTAAATTTCGTTTGTCCTTTTGGGTTTATTTTGATGCATAGATGTTAGTTGTACAAGTTGATCATTGTGAAAATTGATTTTTGGAAGCGAAACGAAAGAAAAAGGGGGTGTTTGGTTCGTGTATGGAAAAAAGAAAAAGAGGGTTTTTGTAGTTTTGATGTTATGGTCGTGATGGTTGAATAATATATGTTGCTAGATAGTTTATTTTTGATAGTAGCTTGTATAGCTCATTCGAGCTTATTTTTAAGCTATTTATTGGCTTATTTTGGGCTTATATGCCACGAACCATTCCCAAAATCACTAGAAAAGTGATTTTGATTATTTTGTGTTATGACATATGTTGTGGACAATTTTTATTTTTTAGGCTTATGGTAGTAACCAAATGCGATACGTAGCTTATTAGCTTATTTTCAAGCTTAATATATGTATTTTTGAGCTATTGGACTCACGACCCAATAAGTCTATTTAAGCCGCGACTTAATGGAGGCATATTATGGTCCGGATTATTGTTCTTATCTTATAAGTATATACTTATATATTTAAAAGGACCTTGGTTTTTTGGACTTGATATAATTTGACCTTATACAAGCCCTAATGACCCTTGTTGGGCCTTAAAGCCCAATAAGCGATATTTAGTAGTTATGAGAATTTTTTGACAGACTTTTGAAAGTGAAAATGTATTTACGAAGTGATATTAAATGATATTTTAGGGAAAAAGTGTTGGTAAGCGTTAAAGATTGAGATTTTGGAATTTTGTCAAAAAGTGTCGAATTTGTGAAAAATTGTTGAAAATAAGGTTTGAAACCTTGGAAAACGTTGTATAAACGTACGGGTCATGTCGAAATTTCGTAAAAAGTTTATACTTAGAAATTTTCTTAAAAACATGCTTTTTGATTTTAAATAATAAAATAATATTTAATTATTTTATTTATTTAATAAATTCACTAAAAGACAAAAAATATAATTTTTCTCGAAACTTCTCTAATGTGTTTATTATGAGTAAACGTTTCATTTTCAACCGTATAATGATTATTTTGAAGTGTCTAAGGTTTACCGAATGGACTTGTCGAAATATATTTATAATTATTAATTATAAATATTTATTTATATTACTTAACTATTTTCTCTAAATAGTATAAGTATGTATTATCGGGAAATGAGATAGATATGATTATGAAGTTAAGTCGTCAACCATCACACCACTAAACAGTTTTGGGTAATTGTACAACGCGTCTAAAATACTATGCATCAAACGTGAGGATTGTTTTGGAATTGGATGATTAATTGGGACATTAACTGGACTGGGTCGTGTGCGGGCGTCGTTGCATTTGCTTGTGTGATTGAGATTGGGTTGCAAAAGACTTGTTTGAGGTGAGTTCTCGTAGCCCCACTTTTTACTGGTTTTTTCGTTGGGGAAAAATGATACTCAAATGTGTTTTGAAATGTTTTGAATTGATCTGTGCGAAATGTGGTTTTGTTTTTGGGACAAGTTATATGCTTATGACTGCTATGTGAATATTATGTGTAGATTTACTTGCATGTACTGTGTTTGGCATGTCAAGGTTCTGTGTGGTACTTTCATGTGTTGTGTTTGGCATGCAAGGTTTTGTGTGGTACTTGCATGTGCTGTGTTTGGCATGAAAGGTTCTGTGTGGTTCACCCTAATATAGTGCTCCAGCTGATAGGCCCTTTAGGTGCGTTAGTAATTTGGGAGTTGCGACTCCGGGTTTATTATTAGATGTTGAGATATGACTAGCGGGGATGCTATGTCTTGGATTGTTAGCATATATTCACTGTCATATAGCACTATTGTCCACTGTTGAAGTATTAGCACAGCTTTTGGGTTTAAGGTCAAACCTACAAGCTTACCAACCTTATTGTTGACCTTTTCGAGTATCATTTTCAAGTGAAGTGAAAGAAGAGTAGTTTGGTGATTGTGATAGCAGACTTAGAAGTATCCCGTGAGGATTTTCGTTTGAAGTCTTGCTTGCTTGTTGTTTGAATCTGATTCTTGGATGTTTTGGATTAAGTTTAGATTATGGTCCCCTGTGAGGGCATATGAATAATTGTAAGAGATTGTGAATTTTAGTTGCGATTGGGACATCACTAGAGTTTGTTCGAGGTTGATGGTCTTCATAGCACTTGGAGTTTATGCAATGTAGTGTTCTCTATTTTGTACCTTGTGTTATGATTGATCATTATGTTGCATTCCTGAGTTTCCGCCTTTGTCGGCGTGTGACACAATTCATCTTGCCCAAGGAAGTCGATCAAAACTAAGTGAATTAATCAAACTTTTTCATTATACAAAGTTTAATAACCTTTACGAAATGTTTGTTCCACAAAGAGAAATGTCAGCTGAACAAAAGAAATTTTCAAACGATTTCAGAGTGAGTCATACACCTGAAAAGGCAGTAAAATCAAAAAGAGGTTTTCAAAAAGCAAACCATTTTGTTAGAACAACGGATGGATGAAACTATTCTGTGGCCTAAAAAATGTAAAAGACTTGAAAAATTCGAGTTTCTTAATCAAGATATTCAATCTTTGTAGAAAGGAATGGAAGCTTGTTTAAAAATCATCAAAGATAGAAGTTGGACTGTCCAATTAGTCAGGATTTAAAAGGTGTCATTGAACAACAACTGAATTCAGCTATCGATAATTATGCACCTGATTTGGTTAAATTTAGACAAATTTTGAAAGAAAAAATGGTTGTAGATTTAAGATATTTTAACTCTCTTGAAAAATTAGTTGAATCTCTTCAGGCACAACTAGAGCTTTAAAGAACACAGTTTTCAAATGAAATCGATTGACTTTCCAGGGAATATTTTTATGCAGATCATATGCATGCTATACTTGATTTTTATGCTGATATTGATGAATATTCAGATATGGCATGCAATTATTTAGAAGCACTCAAAAAATGTGAATGTCTTGAGTTTGAGCTTTCAAAACGAACAGAAAATATCAAAAACAAATCAGTTAATGAATTGTCAAAAAGGTTTTCAAAATTAGAGAAACACTACATTTCTCTCGAACTTTCTTTGCAAAAATGCCAAGAAAAGATTAAGAGTGAAAAACTTTAGAAACAGAATGATACTCCTTTGGTTTCTGATCTTAACAACAAAACCTTTAAGATAAATGATTTGAAAGCTCAATTACAAGACCAGAACATTACAATAAGTGAGTTAAAGAAACTCATTGAAAAGATGAAAGGGAAGCCTGTAGATAGTAACTTTGAAAACCCATAAGTTGCTTGACAATCAATTGCTTTTAAATTTCAAAAACCATTAGTTTTGGGTGAACCGACTCTAATTTCAAATTCTCTTGAGAAAAAATATTTTTCAAAGTCAAGGCCAGTTGCCACAACCTATATGAAAAAGGATTTATCAAAGCCAGTCACTCCATAGATTTTGCCTAAAAAACAAACAGAACCAACAGTTCAAAAGAACACAAACGTGATAGCACAAAGATTGTATAAAATAAGCACTAGGACAGCATAAACTCGACCACCTCAGTTACCTTAGGATATTATAAAAACTAACAAATGAGCGTCTTTCTTTACTAGAGTGATTCCCACTACTAGCATTACCAGACCATAACTTAAGAGCACACAAATGAAAGATAGGGTCATGCAAAACAATAGTCAAGCGAAGAAGATGGAAGTAGAAAACCACCGTAGGAATTTTAAGTTTGCTAATAATAAAACATCTCTAACTGCGTGTAATGATAGTTTGAATGCTAAGATTTTGAATGTTAATTTTGTTTGTGTGACTTATGGAAAATGTATGTTCAATGAAAATCATGATTCGTGTGCTCTACATTATATTAATGGTGTGAATTCTAGGACTAAGAAGCCCATTGTAGTGCCTATTAGTACTAAAGAACCTGGAAGAACTATGAACCATTCTGGTGCTCTGAACCTCAATAAGAAAACTAATGCATTAGGAACCATTTAACAAAATCCTAGAAGTACATTTAGGATGCTTTATGAGAATGTTAGTAAGACATGCAGTAGGTGGTACACTAAGCTTACACAACCAGGATATAAATGCGAACCTAAGTCTAAAACAGGAAATGTGAACATGAATGTTCGTTTTCCTCTAGGAACTGAATATAGGTCTTCTAATATTTCAGAACCCACATCTGTTAGGGGATCCAATTTGTCCAACATCCATTGTCTTTTAATTATTTTGCAGCTCGTAGAAATCATCCTGTTCATCGTTGACTCTGGGTGCACAAAGCACATGACGGAAAATCTCAAGCTTGTAACTAATTTCGTAGACAAATTTATGGGTACAATGCGCTTTGGAAATGATTAGTTTCTACCAATTCTTAGATATGGACATCTGGTTCAAGGAAAAGTCACAATCAAACGGGTTTACTACGTCGGGCTCAATCACAATCTCTTCTCTGTTGTCTAGTTTTGCAATTTATAACATATAATAGTGGCTCAATCTCGATTTCACATGAAATTTAAAACGTCATATTTAATAAGTGGTGTCGTATGTGTGAAATTAAGGGGGAGCAAAAGAAAAATGTTCCAATAATTCATGCAATATTTGTGGTATAAATTTTTTCTCACCATTAATATTTTTCATGTCTCAAATCAGAATCAATTGGTATTGAAAACGCTAAGAGATTTATTATTTTCAAAGGGGGAGAAATTGTGATCAAGAAAAAGTAATGTGATCAATATAGACTCAAGAGTTTAAGTTCCATAAACTCTTTCCACCATGTGCAAAACAATTTCGAATATCGATGCACATGTGTAGAGGGTATTTCAAAAGAATGAAACTTTTAAAGTTTTAAAAGTTTTGATCTCTATCAAATACTTTGATTCATTTTCAAACAAGGTTTTATAGTTTCTATTAGTGCAAATATTATGATATTTAATCTATACAGTCTCTTTGTGTCTTGGTGATGACAAACATGTAAGTTGTAAAACATGTAAGTTGTAAAACATGTAAGTTGTAAAACATTACGTAAAGTACGAAAGTTACTCGTACACATAAATCATCAACACAAACATTCATCAACTCCTCTCGACGTCTCGATACTCTTACACATATGGACTTTGGAAATTGGATCGGGCCAAGCAAACGGACAAGCCCATTGGGGGCCCAATAGTGGTCGACCCATTAAGGCCCATCAAGGCCAATCAAGGCTTCTAGATAATGGAGGGAAAATGGGTAAATTCAAAATTTGAACTTAGGTGCATGCTATTATCTAATTCAGGCTATTACCCATAGGTAAGTTTACCATTTTACCCATTCACCCTATCATCCATTGGTGGGTTAACCCTTTTATCAAAGCCTTCACTTTGCTTATATAAACAAGTTTATCCTCCCCACTCCTCCTTGTTACAACTCATGGCTCAAAATCAAAACAATGGGGTTCTATGTTCTTGGTTTTCTATAATGTTTCTAGCATAAGGCTTGATTCATGGTTACATTCTAGATTAGTTCTACTAGTACCAAGGGGTATGTAGTGATATATAGGATGTCTCTATATGAAAGTGATCTCCTTAGATTACTTGGTGATCATGTAGTAGATCGGGTCACATAGAGGTGATTTCATATAATCACTTATTTCTATAGAGTAGACCGGGTTATATAAAAAAGTTCTTGATGTTTAGATTAGGAACTTGTATCCATCAGACTATTAAGTCTTGGATCTCATCTTGCAATACTTTCATATAGAGTATAGGTTAGATGGTTTATATGTTTGGCCTTAAAACATAAGGTTTGTTATGTTGTGCCATAAAACATATCTAGTGTAAGTAGTAGATTGGTTCTAGCTAAGATTAGAACTTAAAATCTACCTTAGTGTCAAAAAACATTGTAAGCGACGTAGTGATTACTTATCTTAGGCCATAAACATAACGGGTTTGGTTGTACCCGAATAAGTACTCGACATCTAGCCTAGTGTCAGAAAATAATGTAAGCGACACTGTAAGGTTTTCTTCGCCAAGAAAGGAACATGTTGACTAGTGAAGTAACTCTCGAGTTGGATACCTGGGGAGTAGAGTAGGGCGAAGAGGAGCTTCGTGACCGGACCACAATAAATCATTGTGTCTTGTTTGCATTTTCCTTTACTTATCTTGTTTACAATTAGATTTGCATTTATTGCTTTATATTTATACTTGCATTATATAGATAATTGCGTGTCGTGTTTTTATATTGTTTTGACTATATTTGTGTCGTGAATATGAATTATTCCGTTACTTATCTTAGCTTTACTATTGATTTGCATTTATTGCTTTATTTTTATAATTGACAATCTAATGAGTATAGTTAGTGTCGTTGTTGTTTTCTATATTGTCTTTACCATATTTGGTGGCGGTGAATAGATATGCATTTTGTGGTTTTATGGTGTGTATTGTTGTGCTTATGCTTTTTGCTAATCTATTTTATATATAGTTAGTGAGATACACTATTATGATCAAATATTTATTTTGAGGTCTACATCCTGATCGATTTGTGTGTGATCAGAACGCAATTTTAGTTTTTGAATATTGGTAAAGTCATTACCTCACCCTAAACACATTCATAGTTGTATCAGGAGCCCCATGTCACATCTAAATTTCATATAATTGGTTTTAAAAATTACAGTACGGGTACTTGTTTCTTACGTTGTACCTTGAAGATAGTTTACAATATGAAATTGTTGTTTGTTGACTTGATTTGTGTATTCGTTTTGTTGATTAACATAAACTTGGGTTTACTAGCTTGATGATAAATTTTTGATTGTTATATACGTTGGTATTTATTCATAGGAATCTAGTTTATTTGGGTTCTCGCCGTTCCGCCTTGTCTCTTTTTGTTTTTGTGTAATTTGAGTTATGGTTGGGATGTCAGGTGCAAAGGTGACCATGATTAATTTGGTGACCGGGCCCTGTTTTTTGCCTGTGGGTTAAAGGAGATTGAGAGAGACTGAGTAACGATGAGCGTCTTCTTGTCTTGTCTGATAGTACTGCTTAGTTGTGCGGGGTTTCGTTTGTTTTTTTTTTAGATTAAATTCAACCGTAGTCCTGAGTAAGTCGTATCGGGTCACAGCTTTGTTTATAGGTTTTAGGAAACAGAGTTCTAATTTTTTTTTTGAGTTTTATATACTTCAAAGAGGATACGATTCCAGAATTTAAAGTTAGTACATAACTATAGATGGTGGTATTAAATACTTCTATGAGTGTGACCTTAGAAATAATACAGTTGTGTGATCAGCGTGGTTGGATTAGGCACTGGTTAGATCATTTCTCGTGTGTTTGTGAGGTTCCTTTCGAGGGTGTCAGGCATTTCTAGCGCTGCTGCGGAGTTATTTTGAAGTATCAACTTTGATAATTGGCTATTGTATTTACCTCTTTCTAAATATTCGAAATTGGTCAATTTTTGAAATGGGGATGGTAAGATGTTAGGAAAATTGGAAAGGTTCATTTAATTTTCAACAAGAACGAGCGGGTTAAGATATACATTTGTGTTGTATCTATTTACACGCAAAACTGGTGCGACAAGGTATTTTGTTGTTGCGCTCAGTCGGTGTTTTTGTCTAATTGATTACGTCTTTTAGTGTGGTGTGTTCTTCAAGTTGTTCTTGATACTTTATGTGTGCTTGTTTGCTATTTTTTTTTTGTGTTAAACTTCGTGTGTAAGTTGTTGTTATTGTTTGTTTGTCTGTTTAATCATTTAGTTTGGCTTTGGTTTATGCTTTTCTAATAATTTGATTTTGTTGGTTTTGCTAGTGAATAGCAGGCTGTCTGTTTGGCGGTGGTGGAGTTAGTTTCCGGGATAAGAGGTTAGGTAGTTGAGACTTGGGGGGAGGCGCAAAGGTTGTTGGGTATGGCTTGTTTCTGTGTGGAGACTAGAGTAGGGTGATTTGGGTGTATGTCTGATTCTTGGGCGAGGAATGTAGATTTGGTAAACGTGCGGTAGTGGGTGGTTTTGGGAAGTCCCCACCCCGTAGTTTGTGTGGTGGAATTTTGGGGGGATTTGGCGTGGGTAGGGTGTTTGTGGAAGTCTTAGCTTCCCACGCTCTGACTTTATGGGGTGATAGTCTGGGATTTTAGAGGAAATAGTGTTTTGTGTGGAGTGTGTTAATGAGAGAGTGGGGTGGGGTGATATTAATCGTTGTGGAGGTTCTGAAGAGGGGCATTATTTGGGCCTTGGGTTTGTCCTTTAGGTTGGTTTAAAAAAAGGAGAAAAATCCCCCACGATCATTTTAAGCTCCTCTTGAGATTTGTTTGTTTATAAGTATATTGTTTAGTTTGACTTTTTACAGTGTGCTTGACATTGTATAGCCTTCTGCTGAGATTACAGTAGTTTTTGTTGTGGTTCTATTAGATGTTAGTTTGGTTGTCGGTGAGGGGGGGGTTGGTGTTGTTGTTAGAGGACGTGGTTATGGGGAGTTTTTTCGTTGGATGTGTTGCGTCGGATTTTTTGTTTGTGGGGTTGTATCACTGTCTTTACTTTTATTTATGGTACTTTAATGAGTTTGGTTTCTTGTTATGGCGTTTCGTTGGGATGAGTGTCGAGTATAGTGTTGATCTATGGGGGATGCTTATAGCACGGATGGAGTCGTCTATATGATGTTTTAATTGGGAAACCTCACTAAGATTAATTTTTGTGTTTTTATTCATTTGGAAAGTGGGGAGGGTTTTGGGGGGTATATCAGTTGTATGTTTAGTTTGGATGCGTTAAACGTTGTATGCTATTTGAATTGTTTGTGGGGTTGATATTTGTTGGTTTGTTTTCATGAAAATCGTATATTGTTTTTGACATAAGTTTTCGATGTAATGATTGGTATTGGATTTGCTATTTGTTTGGGACACTTCTTAGTGTTTATTTCAATTTTTTTTAATATTGAATAAGTTTCTGGTATCATACTGTCTAATTTCTATTCTCGTTTGTTAGGTTTTGTTTGAGTTCCCGTTTCTTGACAGCAATATGATTATGCATCGGTTCCCGGCCTTTTAGACTATAAGAGGGGGTTGTTGGGAATGAGTTGTTGTCTGGATCGGTCCATTAGGGTTTGGAGTGTTAAATTATATCTATAATAATATATGTAATTAGATCGCTTTCAAATAGTCTAAATGTTTTCATATTTAGATTCATGAATTTGGATATTGGGCCTGTCATCCTCGCAAATATGCTATTACTATAGCTATTTCCCATTGCGGAGTGCAAGTGCGGCTATCTAAAATATACTCAATTTTCCATAAACCAAACAAACGATACGACAAAAAGCAACATATAGATATACTTATTTCTATTGGTTTTTGTCATTGACCTACTATAAAAGCACTATCGTCATGATATTCAAGTTAGCACAGTTAGATGCAATCGTACAATTTTAAATAAGCATAATACTACGGTTTTCATTCACCTAGAGACGTCAATCATGATAGTTCCATAATCACCCCCCCGGTAGTGGCTGGGGTTTTCTGTTTTGTTGTTTTAGGCTGAAGCTGTGTATTCCCTTAGGCGATTTTTCTTGTGGGATATTTTATATGACGGCGTACATGTTTTGGGGAGTGTTGGTGATTTGTGTTTGTGAAGTGTTTTTTTTTGTTTTCTTTGGTTTGCTTTTTGTTATTCCGCTGGTTGTATTGCTGGAACTAAATGCATAAATACATCTACATAATGGTTTGTAGAATATAAGATATTTGGATGTGATATGTTTAAATCTACTTACATTGACTATGGTGGGAAAAGATTGATGTAGCGGGACTCTGGTTATTCGTTATATTTGGTTAAGGGATGGGATTAGGATTTGTAGAGCGGTGGAGTGTAGGTTGGGGTTTTGATTGGTTGGCAAGAACGTATTGTTTATTTTTCTTTCTCTATCGGTAGGATAAACATGTTATTTATTGGGAAAGATTCAAATAATGTATCCATTCTGAATTTTTACCATCTTACGGGGACATTTCATAAGAGACATATTTCAATAGGTAAATAGAGCAACCATTACTAGCTCTCTTTTCATATAGTTTTGCTTAGGAGCAGTTGTTTGACAATGATTTCAGTATTTTTTCTTGTTTACTTAGGTGGCTTCAGAAGTCTTTTGTATAATCACGGATGTCTCTAAGGTGGGGTTTTTTATTTGTCACTGATGTATTATTCTCTTGTCTTGATTGTGTACTTTAAGGTATTTGGGAATTATGGCTATGTAAGTGAGTGTGGGGGCGTTTGGTTGTCGTAAAGGGGTGGGTATATTTATGAATTATCTAGATAGAATCTTGGGGACTTGTCTGTGAATAGCGTTTTGTTTTTTGTGGGGATCTGTGTTATGTGTTAGGGTAGGTAAGTGGTGGAGGTTGTGAATGGAATTTGTGATGAGAAGGGCGATGCGAGGTGGAGGGGGGTCCGGTTTTTTATGGTTGTGATGAGTGTTTTTATGAAAAATTTCATTATTTTCTATTACATAGGTAGTTTGGAGGCTGAGTTGGTGGCAGTTTTGTGTATTTGTGCTAATGTGTGATTCATTCTTGTATGACTTAGTATTTTGATTCCGTTGATTCGAACTGGTTAGTGCGGGATTTGGTATATGTTGAAAAGCTTAAGGTAATTTATTAGATTGTGAGGTTCTATAAAATTTCGAGAGGGGATATTGTTTTTACAGGGCTTGAGCGCAGTATAGAGGGTGATCTTTGAGGGGTTCAGTGTAATCGTATTTTTTAACTAGAGACGTGGGGAGGTTTATGCCGTCAAGCTGGGATGGGATCTTCGGGTATGAAAAGTTTAAAGTGGGTGCATGGTAAGTTGTATATCCCCTAAACAGCATGTGAGGCTGGTTGTGGTTGTTGTTTGCCTGTTTTTGGTACATTCAGATCCTGTGTGTGTTGGATGGGCGCAAGACAAAGGCACTGGATTCGTTGAACGGTTTTGTGGTTTGGGTAATAACACTTTATTGTTGGACACGTTTGGCTTTGGTGGTGTGATGTGTCGTTGTCGTTTTGTGGGGGGGTAGTGTTGGCTCATGGTGTGTTCGGGCAGGTACCGGTTATGAGAGGATTTGACGTTGGTGTTTGGTGGGAGTGGTGTGGCGTTAGAGTAAGAGTGTGGTGTGGGTTATGTGATATGTGGGGGGGGGGTGATAGGTGATGGTGGTTTGGACAAGTATTTTGTGGTGAGGAGTGGGCGGTTATGTTGGGTTGGGAGGGTTGGGCTGCGTTATGGCGTGGGGAGATGGTGTTTGGGGAAGTGGGGGACAGTAGGGGTTGTGAGGGCATTAGCTCAGATACATGGTTAGTATTTTACCGTGACTGAGGATTAGTGGGGTTGCTATGGGAAGAAGCGGTTTGCGCTTTTTGGGTTATAGTGGTTCTTGATCGGTGTGGGCATGGGGTAGGAATTCTGGTTGTCAGGTGTATTAGGCTTTTTAATGACAGTTAATGTAATCCTTTCGTTAATGTGCACCTTGATGTCATCTTTTTACAAGTCTCTTTCTTTTAAGAATCCATTTCTATCCCATCTGTCAAATAAGCCACATTTTTGGGGTATGGTATTATTTGCAAGAAATATGTTACTTATTTGTTTGTTATATTGAAACAGAATGCTGCAAAATTTTATGATGTGCTGGTATTCTGAGGTTTTATTATTAGTGGAATCAAACAACTTTAGCAAATAAGGCACGGCAATTCGGTTGATTTGTCGTTTATAATCGATAGGAAATATGAATATTGTCTGTTCTGACATCATGATACACTTTGATCCACACGGCAGATTTATAGTTTTATGTTGACTATATATGCACGTGTAAAGGAACCACGAGAATTAGAATAGGGATTAATACAGAATAGTAGTTTATCTCTACGCGTGGTGTACAAACAGAGTTTTATCTGCTATGTTAAGGGAAGTCCATATTGTCAGTGTTGTCATTATAAAGTAATTAAATTTTTTGTAAAGAGTATTACTAGAATCATGTGTGTCCGCCGTACTCACAAGTATGAAGGTATACACCAAATTTTGTAGTTATCCTTCTCTCTGCGAATATGTCCGTAGTTCGACCAAAATTGCCTTTAAGTCCTATAAATTTGAATACACTAAATTTACATAAAAAAATGGGTTTTCGGTTCCTAGGGCTTGATTATTTTTTTTGATACCTTTTAAACCACAATATGTCAATTTTTCGTAAGACAAGAAGAAGCAATGAAGGGGAGGTCAAAGCAAAGCTGTATTCTGTAGTAAATAATGGATTCTTTTGTTTTTAAATCTCCATATAGACTAATACTCTAGTGTAATCGTTCATGTTTTGGTATCCATTCCTTTAACTCGGTGTAGTTTTACACTTGGTTGAATTATACTGTTGTATAGATATGACATTTGAGATGGGCCTAATACCTTGGGATATTAGCCATTATTCATTGAAGAAATTAACCACCCCCTCCCCGCTCCCCCCGTTGGTTTGTTTATCTGAAAGGTAATTTACGTTTTTGATTGCTTCTGTTTATGTTTCATCATTTGGGATTAAGCTTGTTACGTGCTTCTTTTGTGTATGCGACCAGATCATTCACACTGGAATATTAGTGATACACGACCCACGTGTTGATAGATGCGAGGATTGGCTCTCCATATAGTGATTTATTTATAGATGGCAGCAAGACACCATTAGTGATCACGAATATTGACCTATCTTCGCCGTTTGTTTTGAACTTTAGTTGGGCCGGAGGGGGATGACATTAGGTTTCATAGAGTTGTTATTAATCAATTGGTCATAAAGTACATTGGCTTAGTGGATACTAGTATATAAATTGCCCATCTATGAAGTAAGGTGTGGTTAAAGGTCTCTGCCTGATGAGATTGTGGTGCTTTCATCACAGATCTCATTGAGCTTTACCCCACTGTCACATCTCTCTCCCCCCCAAGCCTTGGGATCAACGAGTACGTTCTTAATCAATTGGTAAAGACTTGGCTAGTGGACTACTAGTATATAAATTGCCACTAAGCAGTAAGTGGGTAAAGTCTCTATGAGCTAGGGTTTAACAAGATCACCATTGCTTTAACCCCCTAAGATGAATTATAATCAACAAATATGATGCTTTATGCATATGCTTTTAATTGTGACAGAATTCTACGTGTCTAGGTCTTAGAAAAAAGTAACGCCTAAGTCTTAAGAATGATATGCCGCCTCGAGATAAGTATTCATTGCACTTAATAAACAAACCAACGTTCTAATTAGATTAATCGTGGTTAATACAATTTTCTTATATTTGGATAGACCGCTCTTCTATCTTTTGTTTGTCTGCTTGCGTGTGTTATTGTGTCTTAAGTTGATCTAAGTTACCACAAACCTGTGCTAGTCTCTCAGGTTGAAAACCCCTCTTATCCGTTAGAATTAAGATTAACATAGGTTTAACATAGAATAGAATTAACATAGTTTAAATTAACTTAGTTTAGTTAACCAAAATATTGATAAAATAAAAGATTAGTTCTCTCTCTTAGTGATCGACACTCCACTTACTACGAAACTCCATCTGACCGGGTACACTGCCCGTTAAAGTGTTGTTTTAGGTTAAGTCGTCAAAATATAAATTTAAAACTTGAACTATCATAAACTACATCCTCACAACGACACAATCAAGTTTTTAGCGCCGTTGTCGGGGAGTGAAATTTTAATCTTGAGTTTTATTTAATATTTTGGTTTTTAACATTAGATTAACTTAACCCTTAGGATTAGTGTAATTTAGATTAATTAGTGTAATTTAGATTAGTTTAAAATTCTGTGTTATTGCTTGTTTGCATGTTGCGTTTGTATAATACGGCGTATTCAGTTTACTAAACACGACGTATTAAGCTATTTGACATCTTTCTATCCTAAAAACTTTATCACAGGTAAATATGGACGACCCCAACATTACCATGGAAGAATATATCAGGCTTGAGGAAGAAAAAGCTCGTAGGCATGGTAAGGTATATAACTGGGAAACTGCTACGTATGGTAGAATCTGGGATGACGATGAAGTTCACAACCTTAGATCTGTTGAAACCAAATTCCTAGCTATAGTCTTTGATGACACGTTTACATCTCAGGCAACACTCTCGTTTGAACCCACGGTAAGTCCTCTTAACGATAACGAAATTGACGTTAAAATATCATTTCATGAATCCGACGATGAAGATTACACGGTAATTTTTGACAAAAATTCATTTTCTTATAAAATAATTTATGTCGATAATTTGAAACGAATTCGGAAAATGATAATGATAAAGTCAATATGCCTTCGTTTCCGTCACCCAAGCCTACGGTCAGTTATTTTGATGATTTAGACTACCTTAAAGATTTTGAGAATGAATTTCCAGCCATTGTTTACAATGATGCTCTAACATCTAAATCAGATTTCTTAACTGAACCTACTGTAAATCCTCAACATATCGATGAATTTAATGAAACATCTTTGTCCGTATATGATGAGGAGGAACAAAACGTTTTATAATTTAATTAACTATTTCCTTTCAACATAATCTATCCCGATGGTTTAAAATAGGATGAGAACAATGATGGTAAAAAAGTCGATACTGAACAACCCACGAGAGATATATTTGTCATACCGTCACCTGATAAGATAAACACCGATGTTTATACTTATGCACAAGGGTTGAATAAGCTTTTGAAAACAAGTCATGATACATCAAGAAAGTTTTACAAAACTAAGATTTTTATCAAGGAATTAAATATCATGACGTTGTATAAAGATTTTTAATAATGAAAAATGTACTTGGCCTTCGCAACTTCCTTGTGTAAACGCCATCTTTATGTGTCGCTTGACATTCCTTTCGACCCTAAGAGGTTTTATAAGGATGGCGTTTACACAAGGAAGTTGCGAAGGCCAAGTACGTTTTCTTTACTTTGTTAAATTCAGGAGAAATTGGTCTCCAAGAATGGATACGATGTATTTGGTAAACACCTATACACCGTATCCACTGTTTTTAACCTGAGTTGACTAAGTCAACAATTTTGTTTCTATACCGCATTGATTCATCTCTATATAGCGTATTAACCATGTATCGCCCAATACTCTGTATCCATTCCCTATATGAAGTATTCC
This sequence comes from Tanacetum coccineum, assembly GCA_026074375.1. NCBI lineage: Eukaryota > Viridiplantae > Streptophyta > Magnoliopsida > Asterales > Asteraceae > Tanacetum > Tanacetum coccineum. The sequence goes on along the minus strand of BQNB010104581.1, from coordinate 713 downwards.
CATAAAAACTGTATACGGCGTATCCACATCAGAATACGCCGTACCTTCCCTCAAAACAGAATGATAAATCTTTATAATATTTGTATTGATTTTGTTAAATTGCAGATATGACTCTTCCACCTAGAGATCGAGACATCAGTATCTTAGGTTTGAGGGTTTGGAGTATACAAGTGCCGATATTACAGATTTTGAGGAGAGATTGGGTAGGATTTATGGTAGAGAGATACACCGGGTTTAAGTTTTTGATTTTCAGGGATTGATTGATTTGATGGCTGAGGGATTGAGCGCTCGAATGCTGATGGAGCACAAGGATGCTCAAGGACAGAGTGTATTCACTAACCGAGCTTGGAAGAGGCTATTTGAGGTTCGTTAAAGGCCCGTTGGTACACGAGCTTATTTTGGAGTTTTTTAGTACATTCAAATTTAGAGAAGCGGTGACTGATTTAGACACGCCTGGAGCTTTACAGTTTTAGTTGGGATGAGCTAGGAGGCGTATGAGCTGGATAGAGTTTATTTTGGCCCTGGGATTATACATTGTTGAGGAGATGCAGATTGTTGGATTCGGTTCTTACTGGGTATATAGTGCAAGGCAGATCCCCGATAAGGGGGATCTGAAGGATTATTAGATAGGGATCTCATCTGCTAGAGATTTCCTTGGCACAGCCCCGTATTACACTACGATTTTGGATCTGATTCTTAGGCTGTGCCATAGG